>PVKC010001606.1:9840-49216 GCA_004027635.1 Crocidura indochinensis | reverse complement strand
CTGTAGTTTGAGGTCCACTGATAGGACATCGGACCAAAGTTCAACTGGTTTGGCTCCGTTCGAGGCAAACACCCTACCACTATGCTATCTCTTGGGCCCCATAAAATTTAAATTTTTTAACCTAAAAAACACATTATGGTGCATGTATTTTGAGTATAGGATGCTACTTTTATGTACATAAATTAAAATACGCATAAAAAAGAATGAAGCAACTTCTGAGTTAATGGCCAAAATTTTATTTTAGGCCAGATTTTATTTTCATATTTATCAGTAAAAATTAGTCATGATTTCAGATGTATTTTTATAAATTTTTGTGAACAAATTTCTAAGAGATGTATGCACAAACCATATGAGACTAAAAAAAAGGAAAATAAAAAGGAAAGGTTGAAATACAGGGGGCACTTTTCTTTTTTCTTTTTTTTTTTCTGGCTATGCGCTCAAAAGTCTCCCCTGGCTTGAGGGACCACATGGGATGCCAGGGGATCAAACCTCGGTCTGTGCTGGGCTAGCATTGGCAAGGCAGACACCTTACCTCTAGCGCCACCGCACCAGCCCCATCAGGGGCACTTTTCAAACAATCATTCTCCTCCTCCTCTGTTTTCTTTGCAGGAGCCAATGGGAATTCAGGAGATAACACAGAAGCTTCTAAGGAGCTGTAGTAATTATTGATTCAGAGAAAATGCCTTAATATCCCAGATGGTCAGATTGATAAATGCAAGACTATTAGAAAGGGGAAAAAGAAACTTTACTTCAAAGACTGAAAGAAAATGTAGGGGTGGGAAGCCAACCCAGAAATTAATGAACATAGGTAACATCACTTGCACTGGTAAAGGAAAGAGGGTTAAGTGATATCTTTAGTAACATAACCAGAAAAAGAATTCATGATTAAAACCAAGATTTTGGCCACTTTCTTAGATGCTCTAGAGGTAGAAGGAGAACAGGAAAGAATTACTTCTTGCATTTGATCCTGTTAATACCTTTAATGTTTAGACCTACACGGAGGCCTTCTTGCTGAATAACCAGGTACTTAGCCCTGATATAACTGAGCAGAGTTGAAAAAGACAGGTGTGACACATCAAGCAGTAAATAAGCAACTGGCCCAGTTCAATTACTGGGCTGTTTGGGATTTATCTATTCACTGATGCTCATATTTATACTCCTCACAACAATAGTAATGTCATGCTTCTACTTTATAAAATGTAATTCTTCTAGGTACATGTTTACATTATCTTCCAAAAATAGAACAACTGAGGTTTTAAATAAACCCTTTCCTCTGTTCTTAAGTAATATTAGTTTATCTAATTTCAATTAAAAAGCCCATCCTAGGGGCCGGGCAGTGGCGCTGGAGGTAAGGTGCCTGCCTTTCCTGCGCTAGCCTAGGACGGACTGCAGTTCAATCCCCCAGTTTCCCATATGGTCCCCCAAGCCTGGAGCAACTTCTGAGCACATAGCCAGGAGTAACCCCTGAGCATCACCGGGTGTGGCCCAAAAACCAAAAAAAAAAATAAATAAAAATAAAATAAAAAGCCCATCCTAGCTTGCTTTTCAGGCCTGTGGTCTTCCTTGAACATGTGTCTTATCTACTTGTCTCTATATAATTTTTCTTGCCTTTTTCACTCTGGAAGAACCCCTGTTCTTCCATGAACATGTACTTTCTCTCCTTCTCTCCCTTCACATCTTTTTAAGTAGCTTCAGTTAAAATTTTTTTCCAATGAAAATAAACAAACCAAAAATTAAAACACCCATTGTGTGTATGGGTAAATTGAAATTAGGAAAGAAAAAAATTAAGTTAGACTCCTGCTCTTGTTTTTGTATATTATGAATAACCACTGTTAGTTCAGGTTTTCTTTCTTCAATTACTATTGAAGGTTGCCATTATTCTCGGTAAGTATCTCATTTGATTAAAATACTTAGCCTTGTATTATTTAAGTTTTCATTTCTTCTCTGATTTTTAAGGGTTACAGGTACATTGAGTTTTTATGTCTTTCTTGACATTTTCCTCCTTGTTAGAATTTTTGGAAGGGATTTCTAGGAAGTCCTTTTTAGTTGAGGTGTAGTCTTCCCTGACTTAGCCTATGAATGACATTGATCCTGTTTTCTTTTCATAATCATAATTAGTGAATAGGTAAAATACTCTTTGCTTCCTGTGTTAGAGGCATGAGAAGATGAAAATGGTCAGATGACAAATTCTATTTGCATTTTAAAGAGATCTTTGTTCTAGTCTTTGATAAAATCCCTTCTGTGAGAACTGAAAACCTCAAAACATTGTAGTTCAATTATACATCAATTGGTGGATGGAATAATGAAAGTGGAACAGTCCTATTTAATTTTTGAACTCATTCATTTGTGGCTATGGAAGCTATTCTACCATATTTGGTCATTAGTTCAAAGCTTATATTTGAAGGTGAATTTGCATATGGTCATTAATCCTTTGATGTTGGTCATGTGCATCTGGGGAAAAGATATATGGCATAAAAAAAACCCAAGTGAAATGTCATAGAATTATCCTATTGCACTTTGCATTCAAAAGAGTTGTTTAATTTGTTTAATTTTATGGTATAATATGACCATGATCATGAATAATGTTGCTTTATTAATCATGGATTGTGGTACTGAAAGAAATATTTAGAGTTAATATAGAAAGTCTTACGAAACATTTCTGTCTACTGAGAGAATGTCACTGCTCTAAATATTTTAGAAATGGATTTAATATAACACAGCTGGTATCAGGTAACTGGAATGGTTCTCTTGAGAAATGAACCCCTTTGGGACTATAAGATATTTATAGTGATAGAAGCAGTGTTTTAAGTGAGGTTAAAGCTCACGTTGTTGACCTGTATATAATATCTCTGTTGCATAGCTGTTTGAATGTGAGACCATTTAATAAGCCCCAGGATGGCTGAATAGAGGCTAACTAACATCCACAGGAAATACTGTCTCATCTATCTTCTATATAAGACCTCTCTCTGTTACAAATGCCCTTCATATTCAATCACACAGGCCAAATAAATTCTAACTTGCTATGCCCATTTGGAGAGTCATTTCATGCCTTTGCTTCTTTATGTTCTTAAATATTTGGGTCTTTTGACTTATCTGCTCTACAAGTTACATTTGTTTTAAAGGGTGAAAATTTAATTAAATATATGTGCACTTTTGATTTTAATTCTTTGTAGTAATAATAATGTTGTATACCCCATTAGTTCTTGCCCTACCTGCTTTTTCTGCTACCTATACTAGGCAATCTCAGACTTAGTTTGGTTGTTTTAGTCCAAAGATTTATTTTCATTCATCATTATCCATTTCTTTTATTATTTCTTTATATAACATATATAAATCATCCACTATGTATTCTCTCTTCAAAATAACCAATTATTTTGACTACCACAATTCCCTCTACTTTTATTAAATTTATTGCAAAGGTAGGGTTTTATTTCATCTTATAGCTGAGTAGTATTCCATTATGAATATAGCACATCTTTTTAGTCATCTATCTATTGTGCATTTGTATTTTTTCCAGATGATGACTGCAATAAACATAGGTGTGGATACAAATTTGTGGATTCCTAATTTTGTATACTTGTGGCAGATGTCTAAGTTATGTAATTGCTGTGTCCTACAGCAACTTTATTTTTTATTTTTTTGAGACATTTTCATGCTTTTTCTCATAGAAGCTGAATCAAATAACAATTTCTCCAATGGTTAGTAAAGATTCCTTTTTCACTGCATAGTCACGAGTACTGTTTGTTTCAAGACTTTTGACAGAGGTCATTCTCACTGATATGAGGCCATTACTCACATTTTGAGTAGACTCTACCTGACAAACAGCTGTTCAAATACTTTTACATATATGTCTGTTGACCATCTTTATATATTTTTTGAGAAGTGTCTAGTTCCTCTTTATATTTATACTTTGTCAGAAGTTTATAATGTAATATCTCTCCCAATCAGTATCAAATCACTTTAATGTAGCCCAGCTTCCATTTTTTGGTTTTTGGTATTTGGGCCACATCCAGCTGCGTTCAGCAGTTACTCCTGTCTCTGAGCTCCTGGCGGGCTCTAGGGACCATATGCGATGCCAGGGATTGAATCCTGAACTGATTCCATTCCTCAGTGTGCAAGACAAACACCCTACTGCTGTGCCTACTGCTGTGCTTGGATGTTGTATTAAATATTAAGTCCAGGATGGTGCATGGATGGAGGAGCCTTTCTCATCCTGGCCCTGTGCCTGCTAATATCAGGGTAATGGCAAGGAAATGACCCATAGCAAGTCGGATGAAGTTCAGGAGCTTTATCAAGGCCCTAACCACCATGTACATATCTCACATGGCTTCTAAGCTGAACTGCCTCTCTGCACCCAACCTGTCTCTCATCTCCCTGCAGGCTTCTTCCTGCTGAGTCTTCTCCTACTCCTCCCCAGGCCACTTTACTTTAGCAACAACAGACCCCTCCCAGCAGTAGGCTGGTCTGACCATCAGGTAAGATTTGCATTTGGCCCTGGGGAGGGGTAACACTCGGTCCTAATGTAACCATTTTTATGGTTAAAAATTGCAGATGTTTTCTGTTTGCTGTTATAATATTTGCTTATTATTATAACACTTGCTAATGGAGTTAAATCATTAAACTCATCTCTGCAGTCTTAAGACATCGAGAATTATCACTGTCTGCCTCCATCTATTTTTATTTATTTTATTCTATTCTTTAGCTTTTTTGTTTACAGATTCTGACTATTTAAAATAGTGCTGCAATGAATATAGGTGTGATGATGGAATTTTTGTATTGTATTTTTGTGTTCCTTGGGTATATCACTAGGAGTGGTATAGCTGGATCATATGGGAGCTCAATTTTCAGTTTTTTCAGGAATCTCCATATTGTTTTCCATAAAGGCTGGATGGACTATACAGCATTCCCACCAGCAGTAGATAAGAGTTCCTTTCTCTC
Source organism: Crocidura indochinensis (assembly GCA_004027635.1). Taxonomy (NCBI): domain Eukaryota; kingdom Metazoa; phylum Chordata; class Mammalia; order Eulipotyphla; family Soricidae; genus Crocidura; species Crocidura indochinensis. The sequence goes on along the minus strand of PVKC010001606.1, from coordinate 44,278 downwards.
CACATCCCCACCAGCACAGATTGTTCTTGTTCTTTGTGATGTGTGCCAGTCTCTGTGACATGAGATGGTACCTCATTGTTGTTTTGGTTTGCATCATTTTTTCGTGTGCCCTTTGCCCATATTTTATGATACTTGTAAATAAATTTTATTTCTTTATTTCTTTAACATCTTTAACCATATTGTTATTTAGGCAGAGGAAGTAACTATACATAACTATCAAATTAGAACCAAAGGAAAAGTGTTATTTTACAGCTATTTTTCAGTATCACTCCATATTAAGGTTTAAATATTAAAAATCACTTATCACTGTTAACAACTTTTATTTTGAAATAATTAAAAATGGCTGGATTATTTCTTCTGTAAATTGATATCATGAATTTTTCTATAAAGCTAAAGCCATTGATTAAACTACCAATGATAGGTATTTTCTGTGGATTTGCCAGAAGATTCTGAACTTTCCACTTGCATATACAATACATTTGCATTTTCAAGGTCTCTTCTTATATTTAGCACTTTTACTTGTTAATGGATGCTATGACTATCTTTAAACTTGTGATTTATTGTTTAAAATAATACTCAACTCACAATGCGATTTTATTTTTGTCCATTTTTTCCCTCATGATAAGATACTGAATCTCTTTTAGAGTTCAATATATATCTGAGGACTTCTTTTTACCTAGAAATGAATACTATTTTCAGAAAGGTATTATTTTGGTCCAGAGATATAGTCCAGTGGGTAGAGTTCTTGCTTTGTACTTAGCTGACCCAGGTTTTATCCAGAGCATCACATATGGGCCCAAAGAACCATCAGGAATGATCCCTGAGTGCTGACCCAGCAGTAAATCCTGACTACTGCTGAGAGTGGCGTTAAAAAAAAAAAGAAATAGAAAAAAAAGAAGAAAAAGAAAAACCTTCACTTTTATATAGTTATTTTGAGTTTCATTGAAAAGTTTGGTTGTTAATAACTAAACAATAAAGAAGCTTTTACTATGACCTACTTGGATCAAATTCAAAATTTACTCATAATTTTAGGTCTTTCAAATAGTGAGTTGGAAAACACCCTCATATGTTTTATGGATTAGTTCTGAAATCCAAAAACCTGAACATAAATTTTTCTAATTGATAGAATTTCATTTCTTATTAATAGGTTGTTTGAAGGAAAATTATGCTGAACTCCTAGAAAGGCCACCAACTTACCAGATACATCGTTTGTACAGTTTGTAAAATTTTCTCATCTTTGTCACATTTGAATGTTATTAATGTACCAATTAATCTACTTCATATGTATCAAGTTAAATCAGCAAAATAGCACTATGGTGGAGCAGCATGATATAAGTCCTTATATGTCAATCTTTGAGAGAGCAAGGAAGTTCTCAGAAAATTTCGAGCAATTAAGTTAAAGAGCATTGTTGATATCAGATGAAAACATTCTTCTTTAAGTGATCTTTATAAATTGGCATATATAAAGAAAAATATTTAGGACTAGTTCTTCTACTTTTGTTCTATATTTTATTAAGTAATGTCTACTTTGGAAGCAATTAATATAAAACTTGGTAGCAAAGAAAACCAAGAAATGATAAACACTTTATGTCAGCATCATAGAGCAAAAAAAAAATGTTGACACAAGGGTCTGTAGGAATCTTGATAAATAACTGAATTTGTTCCTCTACAAAATAATTGAGAATTGGGATAGCTCTTCTGAGATGTTTATGTGATTTATAAATGTTTTTTCATTTTCTTATAATATACAAAGGACAAAAGAGAATATTAACAACCTGATATAGTACAACAAAGTTTATAGAGCAATGGCAAATTTTATATTAAAAGTCCTTTCAACTTTGTATCTTTCTTCCCCAAACCCTGATTTTCAGGGCATTGTCAAACTTAAATAAATTTATGCTAATAATATTTTGTTACACAAGGCCATTGATGAAATGTGAAGTATTTTCTATTTTTGTGAGACTTTAATCTTATTAAAGTAGTGATACTTTAGGTCATAGCCTGCCCAATAGGAATGAGAACTGTACTTTTTAAACAGAGCTCAATAAGATTATAATTACATTTGTTAGGTAGTTTTTCTGTATAACATAACACAGATGATACTAGTCTATTTTATCCATTTGCAAAATAAGACTTTAAGAACAAAATCTGAAAGCACAGTTCAGAAATGACCAGGAAGGATGGAAAAATCTAGACATCATCAAGAACATAAATATAAATGATAAATATAAAATATATATTCATGTTTTGGGGCCACACACAGCTGTTCTCAGGGTTTACTCTTGACTTTGTATTCGGATATTATTTCTAGATTATATGAGAAACCATATGCAGTGACTGTAACTGCAATTCAGACCTGCTAAGTGCAAGACAAGCAAACAACTTACCCACTCATAATTCTATTTCTTCAAAATGAAATACAGTTCATTGCAAAAGACTAGAGATTATTTGTTTATGAATTATATCATTTGTATCCCATTTCTATTGTGTTTTAGTATTTTCTGCCATCAAAGTATAATTATCTATATAATTTTCTAATATTCTTTTTAAGGCAAGTATTCATAACAGTACTTTGTTCTTATTTTTTTTAATATCTCATATATATTTTTCACTTGTACTTTTTGTTTTGCTTTGTTTTGGAACAACACATGGCAGTGTTCAGGGTTTATAAATGTCTCTGTTGCTAATTTCTGGCAGTGTTTGGTGAATCATATGGAGTGACAAAGATCAGATATAGGTTACTTGTGTGTGCAAATCAAATACCTTAACTACTATACTACCTCTTTAGTCATTTTGCTTCTGCTTTTGTAGCAAATTTTTATTTTTTAATTTCATGTTACCATGTGTTTTCTTTGACCCTTCAAGGATATCATTATGTGATTATCTGTCTTCTATATCTTATTATGCAAAGCAATTATTCATTTGTTGTTTAAAAAATTGTCATTCTTTATTTTATAAGTATTCTTTTGATTCTTTGATTCTTTTTGAGCTTACTATATATAGTTTGTAATTTTCATGCACGTTTTTATGAATATTTTTGTACTGGTGGTTTTTAATGTTTTTATAATTTATAATTAATGTCTTAATCTTTGATATTTTTAACTTTATTTTCTCCTATTTATTTGTACTGAATATATCACACAAATATAACTTTTCACAGGAAAAAATTTTCTCTTTAGCTCTTTAATATTTTTAATAATTTTTTTCTTCTCTGTATTTTTATTCTTTCATTTCATTAATCTTATCATTTGTGATATAGTTTTATTATGTTTATCTGTTAAGGTATTAATGTTAGATATTATAATTTTCAATTCTAGAATATAATTTGGTATTTTAATAGTTTTTAGTAATTTTACCTCCATATTGTCTTTTATTTTTCTGATTATATTTTTTATTTATTTTTTATCTTTTTTTAATAGGGAAGTATTACCCTTCTAAACTCAAACAAATTCAATGCTTAGTATAGTACATCAAAGGTATATCCTGTTCTTTACAGTAAGTTTTTTGAAGACATTATAACATATTTACAGAATACACACAAAATTAAATATATCAGCATGTTGCAACTATTTAGTACTGCATACAGTGCATTATTTAAAAGACGCCACAAGGACACAATTCTTATACATTAACATGGATTGTTGTTCTCAGGTTTGTGCTATTTCTACTTGTTAGTGATAGTGACCATCAACTTTTTTTAAGGGTTGGAGTCAAAGGAGCACTGTAAAAACAATGTTAGTGTGGCAATTGTCGTTTGCATGGGCCCATCAAAGTATGGGGGTCATGGAAAGGAAAAACCTTGGCCTAAATACAAGGAGACCCTACTCCTGAAGTTTCCTGAGAGAAGACCATTTCTAGGCTCTAGGCAAACCAGTTTGTCCAATCCCGGTCATTGTCTGCAGTGTCCATACAGTTATACCTTTCACAGTCTGTGTTGTTGTTCTCGCGCCTCTGCATTAAAGATCCTGGAATCTGTACATCCCACATTGAAGTCAGGATGGTGCTGAGTGGCGTCTGATTTCATCTCAAAATTAACGGGCAATGCAGAAAGACCTGTCCAGTATGCAAGTCGTTGTTGTTATTTAAATCTTCTCAGTGTTTAAGGGAAGACTCTTTTGAGTAAATCGATGTCAGAGCAGCAGTAGGGTCTTCCCCGGTAGAGGATTGCTTCCCGGTGATGTCACAAATATTTTTCTGATTATATTAATCACAGTTATCTGAATATACAATTCTTATTAACTGAATACTTGGAATATTTGTGGACCTGTTACTGTTGTCTGCTTTTTCTCTTGATTTAGTTTCTCAAAATGGATTTTTAAATTTGATTGCATTGTAAGTATTTTTAATTTAAATATTATAGAGCTTCTGCATAATAATATCTTCACTAAAATAGATGAATCTTTTTCTTTGGAATCCGTAAGAGCTATTATAAATTAAGTTGATTCAGAGCTGAATTAAGATATTTTATTTCTTTATAGACTATCTTTCATTTTCTGCACATCTGTCTGTGTGTCTCTAGGATTTGCCATATGACATCCTGGGTGGTTCCCATGTATCTTTTTCCTCAAAAGTTTATGAACTTCAGTTTTCCTCCATAGAGCTATGAGATTACCAAGTATTCAGTTGAATATTTTAGCAACTTTGAACATTGCAAACATTGCAAATATTTATTTGCAAGTATGTAAGGTCATGCATATTCATTTTGCTTTCCTCAAAGTACTTAGCCTTTTTGTCCCAAATACCTTGACTGGTCCTCAGTATAATTTTGCATTTTCAATTATATGAGGCTCTTGTGCTTTCTCTATCACTTTTACACATACTTTGATTAATTTCTCAGCATTTCATCCTTCATCACTGATATTTGGCAACATTTATAAACCATTATTTATGATCCCACCAATATGTTTGAACAGATATTATGTGCTAGCATTTTATCCAGTTTTTTTGTATTGGTTATTTGTTGTTTTCTTCTATAAACAATAACAAGTGTTGCCTGCCACGCTAAGAGTCATAGCTGATGTAAAAATGCTGTTAGACGTTTTGGGGATGATGTTTAGGGAGAGAAGTGTTAGTCATAGGCATGTTGTTTTCTAGGTATCTCTATGGAAAGAAAACAGACAAAGGAACAGTTGGAATGTATTCATATTTTTCTATCTTACACTATATTGAGGAAAGCATATCTTTGTCCTAAATTTGGATATCTACCTTAATAACATGAAAAAAGTATGTGTAGACAAAATCATCTGCATATTGAAATTAATTGTTCTTTAAAACTTCATGGAATATTCTGACATCCTGGCACAATCACATTTTGGTAAAACTTTTAGTTTGTGTCATAATTGAGACAAAATATGCGTTCTCTGATAACTGTTTCCAAAACTCTACTAATGAGCATTAGTTCAAAGCTATTAATTCAGTTGTTATAAGTTGCTATATTTTTTATTTCTCTATTCTTCCTCTCTACAACATGGAAAAATAATTGCATTACAACACATACCCATGCTGTATCACTCTTTTTTTCATTTTTTTAAAGAAATCTTTCACAGTAATATTTTAGGTACATAGTGACCTTGAATCAGGGGAATTCCCACCACCAAATTTGTCCTTCCTCCACCCCGGTTCCCAGTATGCATCCCATACCCCCTTAATTACCCCAGGGCTGCTAGTATAAGTGGTCCCCTCTGTGTCTAGCTTGTTGTAGATTGGGTATCGATTCTGTTGTCATTGGCTTTGGATTTGGTATTTGAGTCTGATCATTTTTATTACTACTTAATGATCATACAACTGTTTGGTCTTGGTACCCTCCATTATTTCCCCCTCAATTTGTGAGGTGGAACAAGATGGTTCAAGTTATGTGGTTCTGTTTGAAGGAAAGAAAAATAATAAAAGGGGCAAAAATCAAACAAGTAAAAATTGGGCGGAGCCCTTCTAGAGGCTATAAATATCAATTTGAGAGAAGAAAGGAAAAAGGAAGACAAACATAACAACAATACAAAAAGAAAAATGTAACAAAAATTTAAAAAACACCACAGCAATAAAGACAACCACCACACAATAACCATGGTCCTGAAATAAAAACAAAACAAAGCACAAAAAATGAAAAAAATGAATACATGCCCCTTTAATAACTTCTCTTTATATAAATATCTGTCTTCTAATGGTTAATAGAAATGCATCAAAATGTTTAGTTCTTCTAAATTTTCCTACTACAATATCATCATAATTAATTATTAAAGTTTTATTTCTAGATTTATACTGGCTTTAATTTTTCTCCATCCATCTATTCATCCACTTACATACCCGCCCTCACTCTCTTCTTCGTCCTTCCCTCCCTCTCCCCCAGTCTCTTTTCATCTATCTATCTATCTATCTATCTATCTATCTATCTATCTATCTATCTATCTATCTATCTATCAACTATCTATCTATATCTATCTATCTAATCCATTTGTTTGGAGTCTTTCTAATAGTACTTAATGATCTGGGGTCCTCATACATTGTACTTGGTCTGGCAGTACTCTGGTTGTGCAGTTCCATGTTGTTTAAGCCTGGTGGTACTGGGAGTTACTAGGGATGCCCTAGTTTATTTCTTGAAAAGCGAAGTGTTTTCAGGATTAAAGTAGGATTCCTGTATATGTAAGTTATATACTCTACCCCTTTATGTTATGTCTAAGCTCTTCCTAATTATTTTTAAAAAGCAATGGTCCTCAATATTGATATATATACCAGTTTTCTTACATGTGAGGTTTTGTATATATCACATAAAGATGTAAGTGCTATATTAGTATATGTGCTGTATGTCCTGCATCTGGATAATTTTATGTATGTGTATTGGTTCAATATTATTGTAGAAAATAGTCTTTTCTATTAGTTAAGTTCTTCATCCCAAACTATTTTCCATCTAGCCATTTTTGTAGCAAAACATTTTAAACTTCATATGTCTGGTAATATTTTTATAGTTTTATATCTGAGTGGTAGTTAAGGGCTATAATTTTTTAGTTTAAAGGTAGCTCTTTGATACAGTTTCCATCTTTTATGACAAGAAAAGCTTATCATACACAAATGTTCATGATGAATAATCTAAATATTTTATGAAGTAACATGGTTTTGCAAAACTGTATGTGTTTTAGAGTCACAACCAATACCTCCTCAAATTTATTATACCACCATATCCTCTGCAAAATGACCAATATTTCTTCACCATATTTTTTGTATCCCCTTTCCTGTTGATCCACATGTACCCTTGATACCATTAAGTCTGTGTTCAGATTGGCAGGTTACAAAAATTTGTTTTCATTTGACATTGTCTGTTGCATTGTTTTCTTCTCTATACCAAACATATGAATGATATTATCCATCATGTGACTTTATTTTTCTGACGTATTACACATATGTTCAGCAGAACACCCTCCAGCTCCAGATAATGGATAAATTATAAAACAAAAAATGCCAAATTTAAATAACGAAATTTCAACAAACAGAAGAAATTATTACTATCTTGAAATGAACAAAATTCATGCAGACAAAAAAGAAAAAATAAAGTTTAGTGTCATAAAATAGTTATCAACATATTTGTCAGTCCATCTGTAAAAAAACTGCTTTTTGAAAAACAACTTTAAGAGTATAAGGTAGTAAACTGCACACTGGAAGACTTATAATTCTTATATTAAAAAGATAATTGTATTCTGACTATATAAAGAATTTAATCCAAGAAGATAAATAACCCAATTTAAAAAAGTGCAGGGTATTTGAAATGACACTTTAAAAAAGGATGATATGAATGGCCAGTAAGCAAATGAAATGATGCTCAACATTCATAGTCATCAAGGAAAAGAAAATTTATACTATAAGAGATAGCGCAGAGAGCCTATTTAAATGGATAATATTTTTTAAAAAGTATGAAAATACTAAATTTTATTGAATACAAGGAACCCTCATATATTGTTGACAAATATTAAATGATATAAATATTCTAGAAAATAGTTTAAATATTCTTATAGAGCTATATGACTATGTTAATTTACTCCTTGGTATTTTTCCAAGAGAGATGAAAATAAAAATTAACCAAATATTTGTATTTTAGTGTTTGAAACATAGAACTCTTCACTTATAGAGCTCATTCAAAGATAAATTGGATAAGAACATTTTAGTGTATTAATTTAATTATTTTCTAATCTGCTATAAAATATCTGACTCAGACATAATTGCATATATGTATAAATTTCAAACATGCACCAAGTTAAAAAACTATATGGCACTATTTAAACCTATAAATAAAAACTCAGATTTATAGAAAACAGATCAAAGATTACCTAGGGCTAGAAGTAAAGGATGAGGATTAGCTAGCAAGTGTCAACATAAATTTCAGAATTTAGAAATACTCTGTAGTCTAGTTATCATGATGGTTACTTGAATATGTATATATGAATGTAAAACTCGGTTATACACACATATTGTGAATTTCATGCTACAGGAATTTAATTTAGAATATTTTAAATAATATTTGATATGAAATCTTATTTTTATATTTTCAAAGATAAGAACATAAAGATATATAAAACATTATCTCTTGTTTATATAAGAGAATAAACTAAGTGACAAATACAATATCAGCAATGCATTGTTTCTATGTATTTGGCATATCTTTAGTACAACCATTAAAAAGTATGAAGTAGATATTAGTTGACATGCATATGTACTTAAACACTTTTATGTTAGCTGCTTAATTTTAGTTTCAAAATAACAGTAGCATGAATTTCTGAGTAAGTTTGGGACAGAAAAGAGAATAACAAGTAACTTGATTATGGGAGAAATAACATTACTGTATGGTCATTAAGTGAATGGAGAGACTATCTGGATGAAGTATATATATTATATATAGGTATATTTATTTTTTGAGGGAAGGAAGGACAATTGCATTTATCATGTTGTAAAAAGATCTACTTATCTGTTTGACAAAAATCAGAGTTTAAGTCATATATATATTAATATATTTTTATTTAAACACCATGGTTACAAGATTGTCCATGATACAGTTTCTCTTTCACATATAAAGTTGTTCATGACTGAGTTAGAATCATACAATGTATAACAAACATCCCCAGTGCACATTTTCTAACACCAAAATCAACAGTTTCTCTTAAACTCTCCCTTGATATTCTCTCCCCTCTCACCCACCCTCTCCCACCTGCCACTTGGGTAGGTATGTTACTTCCCACCACAGATAATTTTTTTAGTACTTTCTACCTCAAACTTGCTGCAAAAGAATATATCTACAAGTTCCCACATGTATTCCTATATTTCTATAGGGATTTCTTTTCTTTCTTTTTTAATGATTTTTTATTTTGACCAAAGTGGATTATATATCGTTCACAGTAATATTTTAAGTACATATTAACATTGAATCAGGGGAATCCCCATCACCAAAGTTGTCCTCCCTCCAACCCCATCCCCAGCTTGCACCCCATATCCCCCTTCCTTACCCCCCTTCCCGGGCTGTTACTCTAAGTGGTCCATACCAATATATATTTGCTTGTCTATTTGGTTTTGGGCCATGCCTGGCAGTGCTCAGGGGTTACTACTGGCTCTGCACTCAGAAATCACTCCAGGAATTCTCAGGGATATGCTATATCAGCTAGGTGGATGGAAAATGTCCAACCCACTGTACTATCACTTCAGCCCAAAGCTATAATTTTCATTGAGATTGAAAGATTCTATTAATAAGTATAGAGATATACTCAGAAATAGGACCCTTCTAAGAAATTAAAAAACCCTAAAGTTAGTATTAGTTAAAAATGTCATTTTAGGGACCAGAGAGATAGCATGGAGGGAGGGTGCTTGCCTTGCATGCAGAAGGACAGTGGTTCGAATTCTGGCATCCCATATGGTCTCCTGAGCCTGCCAGAAGTGATTTCTGAGTGTAGAGCCAGGAGTAAGCCCTGAGCGCTGCCGGGGGTGAAACGCCCCCCCCCCCCCAAAAACACACGAAAATGTCATTGTAATGGACATACTTTAAGTTTTGTGCCAAATGTATCTTCTAGCTACACTAATTTTCATTTTTAGAGAAATGTCTTTGGGACAAAAGACAGTTCTTTTTTATAAACAAAATTATGTGTACTCTATAGAAATATTTTATAAAGAAATTATACTTTATCCTTTTATTTCCCTCCATAACAAAATATTTATTGTTGTTATCTTCATTTCTTTTTTACTCTTCCTCTCAAGTACTTCTTTTTTGGGGGTGGGTCTCACCCGGCAGTGCTCAGGAGTTACTCCTGGCTCCATGCTCAGAAATTGCTCCTGGCAGGCACGGGGGACCATATGGGGCACCGGGATTCGAACCGATGACCTTTTGCATGAAAGGTAAACACCTTACCTCCATGCTATCTCCAGGACCCCTATTTCTAAGCTTCATAATATTCTTTAAGCCCCAGATATTCCTCTGGAATGACTGCAGACAATCTCATTCCTATTCCAGACTAGGTTTCATAAGTAATAGTTCTGTGTCATTTCTTTCACTAATATTTTGAGATCTATTTTGCTGTGACTTCTTTTTCAATTAATTGTTGCTATTCCCAAACATTAATAATTGATAAATGTATTAAGATTATGGGATAAACTTCTACTAGGAAATGCTATTAAGCAGTAAAAATGTCGTGTGTTTTTAATATCTTAAGTAACTTATTTCATGACTCTCTGTTCAGTATTGTAAGTTTCATTAAATTTGGTATCCCATCACTCAGCTGTCACTCGTAGTCCAGAAAGACTTTCACTAGTCCCTAAGTTAACTCTTTCCAGCTGGATTTAAATAGTAAAATTCAGTGGAGAGAATCTTGAAAAAATTATTGCTTTCTCCTTGTGTCAGATAACAGTCATATTACTAACTCACATGCAACTATGTGATTATGAGTTCGGTCATTTTGAGGCTCATTTACCAAGAGAACCTTCTTATGAACTAAATTCAAGTCAGAAATTCTTGGGTGCCTTATTAAAAATGGAAATCGGGAGTCTTAGAATCCACCTTTTTCATGTATGGCCAAATCTAAGACTTTATTATGTATGGGTAGTATCTCTAGTAAAGAAAGTTCTAAAGAATTTCTTTCAGCAATCTGCACATGCTTAAGACTTTTGCTAGAGAGTGATATAAATAAACAATACAAAACTAGAGTAGAGGAGAACACCAGGATTGAGAATCAGTGGTCTGATGGACAGTGTAAATAACTTTTCTTCCTCTAGTGCTGCCAAATTCATTAAAAAATTTATTCTAAGGGGGCTTCTTTCTCTTTAGGACCCAGCTCAAACTCAATGACAGGAGATCCTGCTCACAAAATAAGACAGAATCATTCAATGAAAATGTTGACGGGGTAATGTAAAACCTACTAAGTGGCTCTTGGATCAACACAGGCCCTAAGACTAGAAAAAAATTATCATTTGCACTTTATGGCAAGAGAGAATTCAGAAGTGAATTACTATGAGTTCTAGTAATCTAAAAATTTTTTTTATCCTGGCTTACTTAGCATTTGCATTATAAATTCACTTCCAAATTAATTTTTGCCTCAGACAAAAAGCATTTAATATCTTTGTCTAATTTACATAATAATAAAACAGATATCATGACTATTATATTTTATTTACAAATAAATAGATTTACTAATATCTATTAATGGACATCATTTTGTTATATATACTAATAAATATATTTACTATATTGATTGAATTTTTAGTACAACAAAACTCATAAAGCATTATGCTTGAGCAGAGGCCATGCTAATCTTCTCTGTATAGTTCCAGTTTTAGTATATGTGCTGCCAAAGTGAGCACATCATAAAACATTATGAAGGTTAAATACAGTAGATACTTTTAAGATAGTAATCCTATCCTAATAATGTCTTAATAAAATAAAGTATTGTTACCTAAACTTGCTCTTTAGAAGAGGCAATGTTTTGTTAAGTCAGTGCTATAAATTCTACATAAGTAAAAAAGAGGAGAAAATATTACAGAATCATGATAAAAAATCTGTATCACTATGGCCAGTTATATGTACACAGGTTATTATGATGACCAGATGTGATTGGCAGAATGTGAAATGTCCCTTATCATACATTAGTAGGATTTGAAGAGTCAGTACTTCAAAAAGTATTTAACCTTTCTACTGAAAGAAATAATTAAATGGGAGATGCTATCTATACAATCTAAAAATTCTCACAAACTTACTATCTGTGCTTAGTACTAAATTCACTATATTATCTCTCTTTTTTTTTTGGCTTTTGGGTTACACTCGGCAGCGCTCAGGGGTTACACCTGGCTCTATGCTCAGAAATCACCCCTGGCAGGCACAGGGGACTATATGGGATGCAGGGATTCGAGCCACCGTCCTTCTGCATGAAAGGCAAATGCCTTACCTCCATGCCATCTCTCCGGCCCCACTATATTATCTTAAAGTCTTTGATAAAAATTAAGTTTTTATATCCTGGACTATCCACTTATCAGAGTTTACTTTATTCCTACATCTGTAGGTATGATCTAGGCATAGTAGTGGCCATTTGTGGGACTTAGTTATGATTTGGTGAGAGAAGATACATAGGGAAGAGTGCCTAGGTCCTCATTAAGATATTCTTCTTGGATTGACAGTGATGTCATGTAGCCAGTAAATATGGTTGGTAACAATGATTATTTCTCATCAATCAACTAAAAGTTAGTGATAAGATGATCTATTGCATCAACTATAAGACAAGTTACACTTCATTAATGAGAACCTCTTGAAATGCTGAAGGTATCATCTCAGAAATCCAGTAGATAACTTAATATAAAAAATTCAGTTGATGCCATTGCTACCTTAAGATTATTTCACTTTGAATAGTATTCCAAATATAATGGTTGAGAAAAAACTTCTGGATAAATTTGCCACCACATTCAGATATTTTGGCTTTTAGGACTTCTAAGGTGAACTTAACGGTATAAGTGAAAATGAGCCTAGGGATTTAGTTATAGGTTCAGTTCTACTGAAAGCTATCACTGAAAACTTCTTCATTCATTCCCCAACACATATAGTTTTCTACCTTAAGAACAAGAAGAAAATAAGATATTTTCAACTGCAGACCTTTGGTAATTAAAATATAAAACTGCAGCTAATCAGAGAAATAATATAGGTTGTGACCAGATTGGCCAGTTTGAGTGCAATTCTTCTACAATTATCATAAGAAAAAAGACTATAAATAATATGTTAATAAAGGTGGATGGTAAATTATGAGTTGAACCATGTATTTGTTTTCAAGACCAAGGCATGATTATGTAAGAGCAATGAAAAGCCAAGAGATTACATTTAAGTCCTCGAACTTACAAGTCTCCTCTCTCTCTTTCTCTCTCACACAATACACATTCTGTTAAATAATTATATCATCATTGTGGATATTGAGAGTGATTTCTGTTGCCTCACAATGTTATGATCAAGCTGTATGTAGAGTCAGGAGAGCACAATGAGAGTTTCCTCTGAAACAGTATTGGGGCCCGGGAGATAGCATGGAGGTAAGGCGTTTGCCTTTCATGCAAAAGGTCATCGGTTCGAATCCCGGTGCCCCATATGGTCCCCCGTGCCTGCCAGGAGCAATTTCTGAGCATGGAGCCAGGAGTAACCCCTGAGCGCTGCCAGGTGTGACCCAAAAAACAAAACAAAAAAAAAAAACAAAAAAAAGAAACAGTATTTATCTTCAATGGAATCCAGTATTGAGATCCAGGCTTTTCACTACCAACATGCTCTACCGAAGACTTACTTGTATAGCATTCAAATTCTACTGTCTTTCTGTCTCTACCCTAGTAGTAGTAGTAACAGCTATTTTGTTTTGTTTTTAAGCTTGAACCTATCTAAGTATCTCCAGCAGGTTAAAGTTAGTCACACTATCAACAGGTTTTATTTAGAAACATTTCCCCAAGCTTCATATATCTCTTAATCTGGATTAATTCACCAGCTTTTGCTTTTTTGGCTTTGTGTGTGTTCTTGTTTAGGCTTATTGAGCTTGGAGGTCTTCTATGAAACTTTCTCCTCAAATTTGCTGTTATCTTACTGAACTCACAGTACTATAAATTTTGGAAGTGTTGCACAATAACAAGTGTTCCAGGAGCCATACATTTAGAACAATTTTGTGTCTTGACAATTTGGTAAGGCTAAGTTGTGTAGCCAGACCATTTCTGTCGGAGGAAGTTGAGTGTGACTGTTGTTGTGTCTTTATCTAGAAAGGAGAATATGCCTGCTTCCATTTCTAGAAAATCCTGAGTTTTCATCCTAGACATGTCTATCTAGGAAGATCAGGCAACATCAAGTTCTTTTGGAGATTAGTTGTGGAGTTGTGCAATTTCTCTGTCAGCAAGATGGTGGATATGGTTAAGGGGAGATGAGTTTTCTGGTGTTTTCAAAGTGCTTTGGGATATGTGACCTGCAAGAATAGTTTTCAGCCCATAGACAGATCCCACCTGGGAAGATTCACTTGCTTCTAGTTCTTTTGAAGATTAGTTGTGGAGTTGGGTCATTTCTTTGTCAGAAGAGGTCAGGTGTGGTCGTGAGCTGCTTTGCCTACAGGCATAAAGGGGAATCTTTCCTTCTACATTCTGAGAAGACTCTCCAATTTTCAGACTGGACCAGTCTATCTAGAAAAATTCAGCAGCATCATGTTCTTTTGGAGATTGGTTGTTGAACTGAGTTATTTCTCTCATCAGAACCAAATTCTTAAAGTTGGTGGAAGTTTCCTCAAAGCTCACTGAACATTGTTTTGAAGGACCCTCCCCTCTTTCACCCAAAGAAGAAATCATGATTCAAGATCTGAAAAAAAATTCAGACACCTCAGATAGTCATGTATTAATTGCAATTGGAGCATTACTTTTTGTATTGTCACTGTTGAAATACAGGGAAGACGTTATGAAAAAGGTATAGAAATAAGAAATGAAGAAATAGGAATCAGATTAGCAAAGGATAAAGATATAGAACCATTGTAAACAGAGAAATCATTAAACACAAGGACTAGGGAGATAGTTCAAATAGACATTACACACATCTTTTCCTCCTCAGCACTACTGGGTAAAGTCTTAGTGGCCCCTGAGCATTGCGAGGTGTGATCTCTATCTAACTTAAATAAGCAATCACAACAAAAATTAAAAAAAAAACATCAAAAATACCATAAGCTGAAATAAGTGGGTATTTCTAAGAGAATGGGATGTTTAGGGTACAGTTATATAGTGACATTTATGCATTTACAATTTATCCTGTACTATAGAAGTTTAGTGGATATTTCTTTTTATGTAGTTCCAAAAGTAAAATACCATTTTTTACTAATTCTTTATCAAGTGGTATTTATCTTATACCATCATATATCTAAATATCATACACAGCAATGTTTGGTTATAGTTTTGCTTTTCTTAAAAGTGATTCTATTATCTTGATATTTTTGTAGCATTAAATGTGAAAGAGAAAAAAAATAACAACCTCTTGTTTCCTCTTTTGGGCTGCTGTTAGCAGTCTAAAATCAGCTTTCCTTTTGACTGCTGCTTAACAGAATTTGATTAAAAGAAGTAAACTAATTACAATGGAAATACAGCCCTGCGAAGCTTTAAGAAAAACACATTATTTTGTTTTAGGGTTCAGTTACTATACATCCATTTATCATCTTTATAAGCGATGTGCAGGCGATGATGAATAGACCCTGGCTTTGAATCAGGAAATGTAAATTATCTCTTTCTTACCCACCTTAAAAAAAAACAATATTGGATACCAGTACATTTAGAACTAGCTAATATGCTAAGAACTGAATGATGATCTAATGCCATGTTAATAATGCAGTTACCTATCAGATAGTGGGAATCAAAGACAACTCTTAATCTAGTGGATATATAACTTAATGTGATAAGGTTGAATCTCCAGGGTGAACTAATGTTTAGAAGGTCCATTGCTAAGATTTAGGTTTCTTTGTTTCTGTGTTTATTTCTTTAAATTTGGGATTCTCTCTTGCTTACTTCCTTTGTCATTAGATGATGAGCAAGTGTTTTCTTAAGCCTTTTTATCTAGATCTCATCTTTCAGCCATAGAACTGTGTCCTCTTGTCTTCCCACCACATAGCTATTATTATTTTTATGACCATTCAGGTTATAGGCTCCATATAAAAATTGCCTGCTTGCCTTAGGCCACAAAAATTGATACAATTCTTTAAAGTATTGTGAGAAACATGCAGCTCAATTTCTCAGGACTAACAAAAGGAAGTTTTATTCTTTGAATAGTATTTGAATAGCAAGAGAAAAGAGGAAAACACATTTTTAATAAGTTACGAAAAATAAATATTCAACTGTCAACCCTGATGAAGAAAAACCAGCTCTGACACAGCGGTCATTATTTTACATAAGCAGCATGGAAGTCTATAACAGAGATAAAGCTGATGATACTTTAGGATAAATCTAAATTTTACATTACACTTATCATTTTGTGTAGTAAAGCATTTCTTTCAGTTGATAGGAAATAGTAATATGAATGTTGGCTTTATTGATGCAGAATGCTTTGCACACTCATTTCCTTTACAGGAACTTTGCAATGTTTGCATTAACTTCCATAAAGAATGTTTATGTTATTTGCATGTGTTCTGCAAATTAATTTAAAATTGGTAATTTACATACATTTAGGTGACATTTATGGATAAAGATATTAACCATAGACACTACTCATGGATTAAGTAGTGTGTATATCAATAGTTCCCAGATTTCATGTAAATTATGACAATTTTGTTTTTATGCTACAATTTTACACACATATATGTTTTCCCATTTAGAAACAAATGCCAAGTATTTTTATTCACCATAGCACACACAATATATTTCAATTAAAAACTTCATTAACATTGTTTCTAGCCATAGACTACTTTTATTATACTTTCTCTTAGATTACTTGGACAACGATCAGACACATAGAACTTAAAAAATTTAAGGGAAATATGATGCTTTGTCACTTTAAAATGTAGTCTATTTCCAACAACATATTAAAAGTCTAAATATTTTATTGCCTGGACACAATCTCATTTTTATTGCCCCAATCACAGTTCATTGGCTAGGATATGCTGGGTAGAAGAGTGAGCTGGTCAGTTAATGGCCTCCCTGCTGCTAAAATTAACTAATTGTTAAAGTAATAACCGTGGACCCTCATGGCCTATTTTAATAGTCAGTGGCAATCTGGGAAATTATTTTGTTACTTTCATTTCAGTAAGTCCTCTTGTTGGCCATTTGCACCCCTCTCTATCCTCTTAAATGTCCTCTTGATGAGAAATATTTCAATGAGAATCTGCAGGGAACTATGACCAGTTCCTCCAAGTTCCAATTGGGGCCCATTGTTTCTTCTGTGAATACAGCAAGAACATCCTATTAGTTTGATTTGGGATGTGTGGGAGGTGAGCATCAACTGCATTCAAGTTTTCCAACCTCATCTCTCTTTGGTTACATGTACCTCTTTTCTCAGTTTCACATCTTGTTGTATCCAACCCAAATTGTTAGTCATGATCTTAGCTCTAGTTTTGTTGGATAATCCTTCAATTATCCCAGTGATCTCTCCTCCACGTTACAGGTGGTGTTAAGAGCTCACCCAATTGATACCTCTGTACTGTTTTCAGTATATCTCAGTAGCTCTATGAACTCTAGTCAATAGCGGCAGATTTATTGTCAAAACATTTGATATGGTAACTTTTTTTGTGGAGACTTAAAAGTCATATAAGCTACACAAATGTTTTGGGGGACATTTTAAATCATTTCCACCAGAAAGAATAACTCAATAGAGCACACTAATAAAACTAAAGCTACTATTATTTTATCATAAACATGCTATTAGTAAAAAAAATCCTTATAAGAAAAAATTTAAAGACTTCCTATAAAGTCACAGTAAAACTTTGTATTCATATGATGTGGGTTATAGCACATTTTTTGGAAGAAGAGATGAAAGCTAGTCTATTCTAGAGATTCACCTAAATATTCTATGATAAGGCCTGCATTAATAAATATATTTGCTTCTTATTTACTTAAATAGTAAGCAGGCTTTCTAAAAGCTATGAATTTAAATACGTAGAAAGTATTTTAATATGGTTGTATACTATATAACATAGTTAATAATTTTATCTTTACAAAAATACAAAGTTCTTTTGAGTTGTATTAATATAACAGTACTTTATTTCAAACATGGCTGTTGAAGGTTTTGTATATTTTACATTTACAGTAACTTTAAAATTTATTTAGTGGTCTGGTTATATAGTGCAGGGATTAATACACTTGCCTTGCATGCAGTCAAGCCCAGTTTTATGTTTTGTACCACCAATGCTTCCCTGAGTACTTCCTTGAGTGATCTCTGAATTCAGAGCCAGAAGTAGCCTTTGATCACAACCATATATTGTCCACCAACACCTCCTCCAAACAAACAAAAACTAAACAAAAGAATTCTCTCTAATTAACCTCTTTAATTATATGAAGTTAAAAATATAATCTGAAAATTAAAATAAAAATATATAAAAAATACATTTATTGAAGATTCCATGTCAGTCAGATGATAGTCTAGGTTGTTATAACTGCATTAAAATGTTTGGAATCCTTTATGTGTCATGATTTTCATATTTCATGAAGATTTAAAGTATAACCACTAAATGAGATATTAGATTAGAGAATTCTTTTTGCAACCCTAGCAAACTGTAATTTATGATACTCTTTGTATAAGGACCTCTTTATAGTCCTGAAGATTAATTTAACATTCAAATTTGATAATAGAGATTAAAACTAAGTTTAAATTACCATGGGTAGAATATAGGTAAATTTCTCCACAGGCTCCTCGGTCTCCTAGCACTGTTTCCTTGAGGATATAACTAATAACTGTATATACTTCATTTTTCTTATATGTTAAGATGGGAGTGATGACTTTATATGATCAGGTTTTGTAAATGCTAGGAACAAATCTGATTATTATTTGTAAAATAATACTATTATTTTCCATTTTATTACTAGGCAATACTAAAAAAAATATGATAACTTGACACATGGCAGACTCACTGAATTTGTGAAAGGATGCACTGCTTCTCTGAAAAGACCAATAAAAGGACCCAGAGTGGATAAAATGTCACAGAAAGGAGACAAACCTTGATAGGTTGTCACCTATCAGGGTCTGTGGCAATGAGCAGTCTCATTCTTTGGGGAACCTCATGGCCCAGTAGAGATTTATAGGAGAACTGGATGTGAATTATTGGGTAGGTTGTGGAGGGTGGTGGTGTGGTGGCATTTCAGGGATTTAGAATTCTTCCATGCAAAGAGAGACATGCTAAATAGAACTGAGTTCTCTGTTTAGAAGAATGAGGTCTTCTGTGAAGAGAGACATCATTATAGAGTAGGACTGAGATGTTTCAGTGTGAGACAAACTGCAAATCAAATTCTTCTCTGGCTTCCTGAATCCTGATTGTAATAATCCACATAAAATTCGAAGAGCATGGATCAACCATTTTTGGTAGCCAGAGTCTTTTTGATTAGAACATGGTGTGTGTGAGTGTGTGTGTGTGTGTTTGTGTGGGGTACTGTATTTATTTACAAGGTCATGACTTTTTCATGACTTCCCAATTGGAATTAACTTAGCTTGGACCCACATTCCCCGTAGCATTTATTAGGAGTCTGACCCATATCCAACAGAACTAAACTGTGCTGTTATTTGAAAATTCATGTTCCTTATTCACTGGGATACTAAATTCCCTGAGGACATAACCTGACATCTTTGCTTCCTGTGTCTGCTTACCTACATCCAAGGCACCCACCCCAGCAATGCGCAGGGTGATACATCCCTAGTATGTACTCATCTCAGAAAATAGAAAGAACTCTGAAAACAAGTAAACAGACTAAAAAAAGAAAAAAAGGAAATTTTGCAGTGTCTGTGCTAAACCATGAAGGGTGTTTTCTTCTCTTTGAAGGTAAAGCTAACTTTGGGAGTTGCGGGGGATGGTTGGCCATATGGTTCTATGACAAATCTTTTTTGGAAATACCATCAAAATTAAAGTGAGAAATGTACTACAAACTGAACAGTCATGATCCCTCTCACATCCGAAAGGAAGATCGTGAGAGTAATGAGCACAAATCATGGCTGGGTTGGTCCTGCTCCCATAAAGCAAAACAGGTTTTCTTAAAAAATTTAAAAAAAAATGGATAAAATAAAATAAAACAGCTGCCATAAGGGGATTTAAATTGAGTACTCCTGTTTTTAGAAATCCTCCATTTCCTTACAGGATGTCGGCTTTGATCACTAATCCCTGGAAAATGTTTTTAAGAGCTACTCCAATTGGCAGAAGTGACAAGAGAGTGGGAGCGGGCAGGTGTGGGGAGAGAAGGGAGGGAAAGAAAACTCTTTCCCAAGCTGATGTATTATTATTTTTAAATCAAAAGAGGACTCCCAGACACTCTGGAGTCTTGGTCTAAGGCGGCCTGGGTCGGGGGGCCCCTTTAGAAAAGCGTTTTTGCCCCCGGGGGTCAGCATGTCTGTGGGCCCCTCTCTCGGCCAATGGTATTAATGTGCGTTTGTCAATAGTGAATTTCATTTGCCGCAGAGCAGCTTCAGGAGCGAAGCACATCGTGTTGCATTTTCCTTGCCTCTCAAACTGGAGTTCCTGCTTCTCGCCAGCTTTGTGTTGTCAGCAAAACGTAACACGTTTACAATCGGTCTCTTGATCTGAGGTAATTACCTGCAGGAGAAATAGCCAGGGTAAGAACCTAACAAGAGAAGCCTGGTGTCGGCTGGCGGTGGGCTGCTGTCCTGAAAGTGTATCAGACTTGTCAAATTGGTTCAAATTAAATTGACACGGTGCTCCTCCAGACATCACCATGTTATTATACATCTCGGAGCCCTTTTGGGCAGTAAATGCTTTCCGAGTCAAAAAGGAATGTGCAAAGGAAACCCAGAGGAGCCAGCCACAAGGACAGTGAGGGCTCCAGAAGGGCCCGTTAAGGCAGGCTCTGAGAACTCGAAGGTTATATTATTACCGAAGCTCAAATTTGGTCTTCTCTCAGCATTTTCTAGCTCCATGCCACTGTGACAGAAGTGTCCCTAGGCCTTCGCCATGAGGCCTTGGAACCATTTTTCTTTCTGCCTCCGGCTCCGTTTATTTATTTATTGTAACATTGTCGAGCTCTGTCCCAGGAAGCTTCGGGGTCCGGCAGCAGCAGCTCCTGCCTGAAGGGAGACAGGGGAATTCTAATCCGAGCCTTTTCCTAATGGGCCTGGTGACCTTGGCCAAGTCATTTAACCTCAACACGCTGGGGCTGTCGTTTATAACTGAGCAGGGGAGTGAATGAGCCCTAGATCACCTCGACAGGGTGTCAGGAGGAATAACTAATTAATGATTGTAAAGCACTTTGCAAACAGAAAGTGCTGTACAAAATGCTTAATATTAATAATAAAATGCATTCACTGCAAGCCTCTAGGCGTATGTACAGAAATAAAGACAGCAATTAAAGTAACACGCTAACAAAACTCATTAACCCCCAAACCTCCTTCTGACTGTGCCTGGCTGTTGCTGCTTTGTTGTTCCTTCAGACTGCCAGGTGGTGTGAGGAGAAAGGCTGCAGCAGAGACTGTGACATTGGGCCCTCCCTCACTATGTAGACACATTAGCTCATGCTCTGTTCTTGACTTCCCAGTCCTAGAGCCTCCAGTTCTGCTTGACCTTTCCTGCTTGCCTGCATATAGATCACTTCCTTTGCTTTCTGTTCCAGACCTCTACCTACTTGCTTTCCTCCTATGTGTGGGTGCCTTTCCCCTGCCTAGGCTATAAGATGCTGGATGACAGGGTATCCCTGGTAGGACAATGTCTTAATCCCCACAGTGTAAAGTTCTCTGTGGTCTACAGAACAAAACGCAGACCTTTTGATAGCCCCAGGTGATGAATGAGATAAAGAGACAGGTGTTATTTGAAAAAGGTCTCACACACACACACACACACACACACACACACACACACACACACACACATACACACACACACACTCTGATATTATTTTGTCCCCAGCAGGTTGGCTACTATTGTGGCAAGTTCCTGAGATCTGGCAGGATGAACAAATGATAGTATTGGGAGGAGGAGTGGAAGAAGAGAAGAAAAGGAAATATTATTTATTTAGTTTAAAATAAATAACTTTGATACTGTCAAATATGGAAATAAAGACTCAGAAAGCTGGGGCTCGATAGATAGCATGGAGGTAGGGCATTTTCCTTGCATGCGGAAGGATGGTGGTGCAAATCCCAGCATCCCATATGGTTCCCAGAGCCTTCCAGGATAGATTTCTGAGTTTAGAGCCTGGAGTAACCCCTGAGCACTACCGGGTATGACCCCTACAAAAAAAAACAAAACAAACAAACAAAAAAAAAAACAAAAAAAACTCAGAAAGCAACTTCAGAAAAAAGGGAAGAATTTATTGTGAAATGGAGGTAGGACAAGTTCTGAGCTTATTATTTATCTGTAATTAATAAGGGAAAGAAGGTAGAGGTTACATGGATGGCAGGAGAAAGACCTGGGAGTGTGGGAGTTCATTGAGGGTTTTGGGGTCACTTGTAAGGAATCATAGATTTTAGTTTTCTTTATAAGAAGGAATGATTACTTTGAAAAAAAAGGCAAAACATTATCTATTCATATCTTTATTCTCCTCCTCTTTAATAAGCTTCCATATTTGTTTATGTTTTCGTTTTCAATTCTAAATATAATACTTCACCTTGCTCAGAATGTTGGCTCATGTCAGAGTGAGCTGAAATCACAGCTTTTATGGAAAAGAAAAGTGATCTGCAAACCATATTCTAGGGACTTCTCTGAGCAAAAATTTAATCTGTCTTTGAGTTTAATATTGTAGTACAGGTCTTTGATATAGATAGCTAGACTAATGAATTATATTACATTAAGAAAATTACTAAAACATTATTAGAAGTATTCTTATAATTATATAAATAAAACTATCCTGATACTTACCAAATACCATATTACCTAAAGCACCTAAACAAACAAGAGTCTGTAGATTAAATGTTATTTAAAAGAGCTTGATGGTGCTGAAGAAATAATACAGGGTTTAAAGTGCTTAAGTTGCATGGCAGCAATGAAATTCACTTCAGTCCACAGCTACCTCTTACAGTCCCCTGAACTCTGCCAGAAGTGATCACTAAGCAGAGGTCAGGAGAAACCTCAAGCTCCACAAGGTGTGACTCCCAAACCAATAAAATAAAATATCTGCCTGGATAAGGGGAAAGGGCCTGGGACTTAGGAGAAATAGCCAAGGAACTCGTGGATGGGTGGGACGGGGTGGGGAGGGGTCTGCAAAGTTTGTACTAGAGAGTTTTCTGTGAAAGTATTTGTGTCAGAGTTTGGTGCTTCTGTGTGTGGAAAAGAGAGAGGCAGGTGAGGGAGGAAGAAGCTAACAGCATACAAAAGCAACACTGACTGACTTGGAGAGAAAAATGTAGTAAGAATTCAAAGGCTAGGGTAAAAAGTGCAGGGAGCTGGGTTTGGATATCCCGACTGGCAGAAGCATGTTGTGAAGAATATGCTTGATTTTTGGCAGCCGCTCCACAGATGATTCCCTCCTGTGGAGAGTTGGAGTGATTGTGGACAAGCAGTTTGGGAGATTACAGGTCTGGAGATGACTTGGGGAAAAAAAATCTTTAAATTACAAGAAAAAAAGTCAAGAAATGATATTGAAGAAGCACAGGCCTCTATTTCACGGCCAAATCAAAAACTCCCTGACTAGGAAATTGATATTCTGCCTCAAAGTCTCTTTCCTGAAGGCTGGACCTGGCTGACAGGAGAGAAAGCAGAAAAGGCGAGAGGTGGCATGCCAGGATCCAACTTGCAGGGTGTCCTGGAACAAGCCAGTTTACACCTGTCAGCCTACATTTGTCTAGAATGGAATTTGAGTTAGAAAAATGCAAAGCATTTGAGGGAGGTAATCTATAAAACCCTTCCTTCCTTTGAAATCTAATGATTCCATGATGCTGAGTAAACAGAGGTATTCCATATATTTAATCGGTAGTTGGGAAGCTGTTTAGGCTGCTATTCTAATTCATTGCAACTATTAAGTCTTTACCAATGTGTGCAACTTTTGGGTTATTTGTCGACCAAAATCCTTCCAGCAATTTCTTTATGTCTAACCCTTGGATAAATGCTCAAAGAATAGTATTGCCTCTGTTTTTCGAGTAGGTTGGAAAAACAATTTGGTGCATACAGACATAAAAATATAAATGAAAAATGACTAAAAATAAAATGTATCACTTGATACTTATTATTATTAATATTTTTATTTTAATAATTTGGGTTTTTTGAATAACTAGTCTTTTACTGTTAAATTTAAGGTACAGTGATACTTTAATTTTATTGTCAGATAAGACATATAGATCGAGTGCTTGGTGTTCAGTGAAGTATGTGTTTTCTGTGGGTTTGACTGGAGCCAAAGGAGAAAGTCAGTGATCTGGGCCTTGGAGAGAAAGTAATGTGCTTAATCTCAAATTTTCTTTCTGTATTTTGAATCCTGTTTGTTGATAATGGCAATATATATGTATCCATGGACAATCCCAGGTGCAGGCATGTACTTGTACACACACATACACACAACCCAGTAAGGAGTTTTCCAAAAGTCTGATTATAGGAACTTTAGTGAAATTCTGTTGACTATTAGGCAGACACAATAAAACAAAGCACATGTGTAATATAAATCTAGAAGCTACTATTTGTGGACTGTGAATTAGAATGTGTGGGGGATATATTAATATTCTAAAACATGATTGGTAGTCCTGGAACTTCTTTACAGAGATTCTTGGCCAACTGAACCAGCAGTTCAACCTAAGGGCATTCTTGCATATTGTGGTGTCAAGGATTATTTGAGCCACCATAGTAGAATCAGATGTTTTAAGAGACCATCTGGCAGTACTTAGGGGAGCATCTTATAGCCATTATGAAACCTGAATCTGCTTTATTGGGTTTTGGGCCACACCTGGTGATGCTCAGGGGTTACTCCTGGGTCTGTGCTCAGAAATCACTCCTGGAAGGCTCAGGGACCATATGGTAAGCCAGGAATTGAACCCAATCTGTCCTAGATTGACCATATGCAAGGCAAACACACTACCACTGTGCTATTACTCAGCCCCAGAAGTAATGTTTTAAGTGGTATAATCTGGAATAAATTGACCATGGCTGAACACTTGTAAGGTCTAAACTGAGGTCAAGAATCTTAGGTCTAAGCATCATTTATTTCTATTACTTACTATAACTTTGAATTTTAAAAATCTAACTCATTTGAGGAAAATGTTAGACATAATTCATTACCACTTTATGCTAGTAGATGATGTTTAAAAATAGCACAATTGGAGGCAGAGTAGGAAATTTGGGGACCAGAGATCCAGGACAGAGATCCAGGATCTAGGAGATTTCAGATTTAGAACAAAACCGGCCACAGTAAGGATGAATTTTGGATGCTGAGTGTAGATTGTTGAGTGTAGAAAATTTATCTACAATTAGTCTGGTTTTGATTGGCCTTAATAAAATTTTGTTTGTTCAAATTATTTGAACTTTGTTCATCTGTTTGTTACTTTGTCAGTAATTTTACTTTAGTTATAATCATACTGTGTAGAAGAGGCTAGGCATTTTAATTTCATAAAATATATATTGTACAATTTTTTTAAAGACTGAAAAATTTGAGAGTAGAAATGGTATTATTAGTAATAATAATGGATGATAGTTGAAACTCAAAATTGTCCTAGGGAAGTTAGAGGTATAACTATCCTTCCTTTTTCTGTTAAATGTATGGATTATTCCTTTCAATTTAGTTCATTCATTAACCCTCACATATATTGAAAATTATATTTAAACTAACAATAAGCATATCAAGAAAATAGCAATCATTTAGAAACAAAGGATACTTAACACAAAAACATGTTAAATTACAGGAAAGTTGATTTGAAGAAGGTTTATACAGAATCAAAGTGTGGGCATAGATGTAAGACAGTTTGTGTACATTGAGAAACATGAATTTTTTAACCTAGATTTAAACTTGCAGAATCCTAAATTGTGGCCTGGGTGTGCATATGTGACATGCGCACATATGATTATCTATCCATTTTTAACGATAGACAATTTTTGAGTGGCACAGAGAAAAGGCTAGAAGAAAGCACGAGGGAGGTGGGGTGAGGAGAGACTTGTGGATGCATACGTGATTTAAAATTATAACCCAACAAATGCAAAACAGGAAAGGAACAGCATTTTAAAGAGGCTTGCAGATAGCATCAGCTCATTAGTGGTTCTATTACAGTGTACATTGGTTTGCTTTTTCTCCTAGCACCCACAAGAAAAGTGATATATGTGCATGTGGGTCTGGAGGAAGTAAATTAAATAAACATAGCTCAGGTTATTTTAGGATATTCAGAGCGTTAACTCTCATCCTTGAAGGTAGTGGCAAGTATTGTGAAATATTTCAGTCTTTAAAATTAGCCACTGTACTTCAGGTATAATTGGATTCCCAATGCATCCCTGCCTTTCAATAGGTGAAGACTCGAATAAAAGAAAGTGATTATTTTCACCAGTTGGAATGAAGAGAGATGAATCTATGATGCTGGCAGAGCACCGCTGTCAACTATTGGAGAACTTTGTTTCCATTTGGAAATGATTAAGATCTTATTGCTCCTGTCTTACTATGACGGACCTGAAATGCATTCGTTTGATGTAACTTAGGTTGAATGACAACTCTATGCATGTAGTTAGCAAAGTTCATTGAGAAGGAGAGAAGTGCACTGAATTTCAGAAAAGTTGAACCATAAGAATTGAGTGCCTAGATTGAATTTGATAGTTCTTAATGGGAAACTATACTGAACTGGCAAAAAAATATGCAATGAGATATGGTGAATAGATAAAACTCCAATTTAGTTTTTTGAAAATCTCAGAGTTAATCTTGTCTATTTGGCTCAGTTAATAGTAGCTATTATTTTACCCAAGGAAAGACAATGTGAGAAATAGAAGAATGAAATTTTAGTGGTAGAATTAGAAGAGGCAACAGAGAAAAATGAATTTCCCCTAAATGTTCTTAAACATTGATGTCAGTGCTTTACTCTCAAAAGTACATTGGGGCACATAGAAAATGACCCCTCTTTATTACACATATGGCACTAGAAACAATAAGTAGTCTTGGATTCTGTTCTCATCTTCCAGATTTTTTTCAAAAGACTTAATTGGCCTACCTGCCCAAGAACAGATGAATGGGTAATGGAGGTGTGTTAATACACAATATAATATTACATAGCGACAAGGAAGGATGAAGTCATGCAATTTGCTGCAACTCGAATGGAACTGGACAATATCAAGCTTAGTAAAATAAGTCATAAGGAAAAAAAGAAAAACATAAGATTTTTATTTATCTTTTATTTCAAACATAAGACTTCATTTGTCTATGGCATATAAAATAACAAGATAAGGGAAAACAAGACATCATAGGTAGGGATGCATACATTAATCTGAAACCTGGACTATACAATTGAGATAGAGAAGAAAAGAAACTGATGGGAGAAAAGGAAAAAAGACCCACAAATAAAAAAGGAACAGGGGCAGGAAGCCAAGTCCTTAAACACACTGATGGTGAAGAAATGTCATTTTACTATATCTGAATCATAGAACTAACAAAACTGAAATCGTGAAAACAAAACTACAGTAATCAAACTTAAAACAGTATCTGTCAAGTGGGCAGGCACTAGTTTGCAAGACAAAGTTGGAACATTGATGAAGGGAATTTGACTTTGGTGACAGAATATATTATATACCTGAAATTCAAGTACAAATAGGTATAAATCACAGAGCAAAAATAAAAAAATTAAAATGCTGAAAAAAATCAATATTAACTAAAATCCATGACCACTCAAAAAACATTTGATAACTTTGCATGTGACATCGATTCACAGTTTTCAGTAGCAAGTAGAACCCCCTTATTATCTGATATTGATTATCCTCTTTTTATCCTTCACTTCAATTTTATTGATAATGCTAATTAAGTAAGGGGATCCCAGATGTTACATTACTATTAATGAATAGTAAGATACACCAAGATGTGTAAGATGCAAATTAATGAGACAGCTGCTCAAGTAGAAGGCATTTATTAAAACCATGGTTATATTTATTCCATACTTAATATAACCTCTTGTAAATGTCAACTGAAAATTCTCATAGGTAGTATAGACCCTGGCAGGTAATATAATATGCAAGTCTACATGTAGGGTCAAAAAAACTCAAACATTTCTGGGGTTGATATTGCATCACATGGTGGATAGAATCAAATAGCCCCCTTGTCCCCTGGAATTTGCATTAAAATTTCTTTGTGTTAACTCACCAGATCTTCATTTCTATTTTGCTGTGTTTTCACTATAAGGTCTCACTAGCAGGCTCTTTGCAATGCTCTGAAGAACTCTTTTCTCTGTTTCTTGCATAAAATTTTTCTGTGAAATAAGAAGGGCAAGGACCCAAAGTGATTCATTGAAGGTGCATATGGTATTCATTCTGCAGAGAACAAATATGGAACAGAAGAAAAAGTGACAGTCATACCATTTGCATTTGGTATGTAAATTCAAGATACATATTGATTTACATGTATAATTTAGTAACCAAAAAAACCCCTCAGATAGCTAAATAAATATGAATACCCCCACTCTAAGCTAAAGGCTGGGCTCATGATGGTGTTTGTAAATGGCACTGTATGGTAGCACAACTCGGCATGCAAATGTGTACAAACTTAAAAACTGTTACTAAGTTAAACAACACCTTTCCCAGGAAGCACACAGATATAGAAGCTTGTACTTTGTGCATTTATTTCCAGAAGACCTTTTCACCTCACAGTACAAGCAGGAGGAACCGTATATTCCTATTATCTCCTTGCTGGAGTCTATCTTACATCATACAATACAGCTTTTAAATTATGCTTAAAAATGTATCGAAGGACTTAACATAGATTTTACATAATCTTCAGAAATGGATCTAAATGACTTAATGGGTTCCATACTTATCTAAATGTATTTCCTATTTCATCAAGCTTCCTCTACTCCAAACACCTGAAAAAGACCATCCATAATTTCCCTTTGCCCCCTAGACAATGACTATTTCTACCAACTTGCTATTGATAATCTACCATCTAAGAGACTAGCCTATCCCTCCTCCATTAAAATCTCATTCATTTCGAGTTTAAGTTGAACTTAAGCACATCTGTGAAGCATTCATGAAAGTGAAAGCAAGACTGATTTTTCCTTTCCAGGACTCATTATCACACTTTTAGTCTCAATCTGTCTTCAGCATCTTGTTATACGAAGTTGTTTGATATGCTCCACTATATTTTTCAGTATTGTTTTTAGTTTATCAACTAGAGATAATATAGATAATATTAAAAGTGATTACATTCACTTTGCTAGAACAAAGAGAAAGTCATTTTGGCATTTGGTGCAAAGATGACCATCTTTTTTGGGTGGGTACACCCATTTGATGCTCAGGAGTTACTCCTGACTAAGCACTCAGAAATCGCCCCTGGCTTGGGGGACCATATGGGATGCCGTGGGATCGAACCGCGGTCCTTCCTTGGTTAGTGCTTGCAAGGCAGACACCTTACTTCTAGCGCCACCTTTCCAGCCCCCAAAGATGGTCATCTTTATAATGTCAGCACAGAGTGCTGAACTAACTTGAAAACAACTATTTTCCCTATGTTTTTGCTATTAAGTTTACAAAACTAAAGTTTACAAAGGAAAAGCATCAAGAATCATAGTTTTAAATGGGTTAATAAGCAACTCCATCAAAAATGGGTAGAAAAGAAAAAAAAGGCATTTTTTTAAAAGAACAAAAATAGATGGCCAGTAGGAAAAAAATGCTTTTTAGCACTTATCAGAGAAACACAAAGTAAAACAACAAGATCTCACTTCATGAGACTGGCACACATATAATAGAACAAAAACAACAAGTGCTTATGTAAAAAATATTTCATCCATAGTTGTATTGAGCTTCCTCATGACCCAGCAATTTCATATCTCAGCATCTACCCCAAGTGTTCCAAAACACTATTTTGAAAAGACATTTTGTTCCTCTGCTCATTTCAACACTATTTATCATATCCAACTTGGAAATAATCCAAGTACCTAAGACTAGAAAACTGAATAAAGAAATTGTAGTATATATACATATTAGAATACTACTCATCTATAAGAAAAGATTAATTGATGCAGTTTGCAGCTTTGTGGATTTTCATATGTGGTATAAAGGAGAAACAAATTACCAAAGGTAACAGAACTGAGCTTATCAGGGAATGGGGGGGGGTGGTGGTGGAAAGAGGCAAAGAGGTAGAAAAAGATTCCTGGGGAACTGCAGAGAAGCTGCAGTGGTGGGTGTGGGTGTGGTGCTAGAAAGATGTGTGCATGAAACTATCATTTACCTCAATTATAAAACAAAAACAAAAAAAGAGTACTGAAGCATTAACACAGCAGAGAGGGCATTTGCCTTGAAGGTGGCCTACCAGGTTTGATTCCCTGCATCCCAGAGGTCCTCCTAGGACTGCTAAAAATGACCCGTGAGCACAGAAACAGAAGTAACTCCTGAATATTGCCAGGTGGGGAACCCCCCCGCAAATCCACTACTACTACCACCACCACCACCAACAACAACAACATCAACAAAAATACAATGGCAAAAGAGGAATGTAACCTTTATTAGAATTATTTTAGAGAATGAATTTAAGACTTTTCTTTTGTTTCTGATGCTGTTTTCATGAAGAATGCTTATCGGTAATTTTAAAGATTTTGGAGAAGGTAATTTTTGATATACAGGAGTTGTCATGTGTATTAAAAGAATCTTTGATCTTGATGGGGCTGGAGATATAGCATGGAGGTAGGGCATTTGTCTTGCATTCAGAAGGTCAGTGGTTCAAATCCCGAGCCAGCCATGGTCCCCCGAGCCTAACAGGAGTGATTTCTGAGCATTGTGCCAGGAGTAATCCCTGAGTAATCCTACTAAGTGCCCCCCCCCAAAAAAAAAAACAAAACTAAACCAAAGAATCCTTGATCTTGATTCAACTGTATAACAGTAAATCCCCTGAATCTCATGTCTCTTTTCTCAAGTTGTTTTGATATATTTCTTTGTTTGGGTCACACCAGCTGACATTTAAGGTTTATTTTTATCTCTGCATTCAGAAATTACTCCTGGTGGTGCTCAGGGATCACATGGAATTCTGGGTATTAAATCCAGGTTGGCCACATGCAAAAAAAGCATCCCTACTCTACTATTGCTCCAGCCCTCTTTTCTCAAGTTGTGAAAAATAAAAACTAACTCCAACATTGCCATTTGTCCCTGGTGAACAAAATATGTACCACTTCCCTGTTCTTACCAACGTTGAAATATACTGCGAACAATGGTATACATTTAAAAAAACATTTATAGATACATAATCCTTTAAAATAATTTAGTTCTGACTGGAGCAGTGGCACAGTGGTAGGGCATTTGCCTTGCACATGGTTGACCTAGGATGGACTTCGGTTCAATCCCCTGGAGTCCCATATGGTTCTCTGAGCCAGGAGTGATTTCTTTTTTGTTGTTTGTTTGTTTTGTTTTGTTTGTTTGTTTTGGTTTTGGGCCACACAAGGCAGTGCTCAGGGGTTACTCCTGGCACTATGCTCAGAAATAACTCCTGTTAGGCTCAGATATAGCTCCTGGAAGGCACGGGGGACCATATGGGACTTCGGGTTTCGAACCAACCACCTTAGGTCCTGGGTCGGGTGCAAGGCAAACAACCGCTGTGCTATCTCTCTGGACCCCGTTTTTTATTTTTGTATTTTTTTTAATTTTTAGTTTTTAGATCATACCTGGTGGCACTTAGAGGATACAGTCCTGGCTCTATGCTCAGAAATCATCCCCTGGCAGGCTCGAGGGACCATATGGGATGCAGGGTTTCCAACCACCCTCCTTCTGCATGTAAGGCAAATGCCTTAATGCTGTGCTATCTCTCTGGCCCCACCAGGAGCGATTTCTGAGTGCATATCCAGGAGTAACTCCTGAGCTTCACTGTGACCCCAAAACAAAATTAATTGATTGATTAATTAATTCATTAAATGACAGTATTTACTTTCCTTAGAAAAAAGTCTAATGTTATCTCTCTAGTTTCCAAGCTTTCAATTACCTACCATTCAGTTTCCTTATCTTTCTTTCTTTCTTTCTTTCTTTCTTTCTTTCTTTCTTTCTTTCTTTCTTTCTTTCTTTCTTTCTTTCTTTCTTTCTTTCTTTCTTTCTTTTCTTTCTCTCTCTTTTGTTTTTGGGTCACACCCAACAGTGCTCAGAGGTTACTCCTGGCTCTGCGCTCAGAAATTGCTCCTGGCAGGCTCTGGGGACCATATGGGATTCCAGGATTCGAACCACCATCTGTCCTGAATTGGGTGCATACAAGGCAAATACCCTATCTCTGTGCTATCTCTCTGCTTCTCACAGTTTCTTTTGGTAATTTTTCCTACAGGTTCCAGGGACATTGACTTTGTGGATCAAGCAAATTAAAAAAAAAAAACTACAGCTTTTTTCCTCCTAAACAACTGTTCCTGAGCTCTTTTTCATAGATTTGATTTGATCATGCATCTGGTTTCATCATAG
Source organism: Crocidura indochinensis (assembly GCA_004027635.1). Classification (NCBI taxonomy): domain Eukaryota; kingdom Metazoa; phylum Chordata; class Mammalia; order Eulipotyphla; family Soricidae; genus Crocidura; species Crocidura indochinensis. The sequence continues at coordinate 11,630 of PVKC010001606.1, read as the reverse complement.
ATCTTGAATATACATCCAAGGCTTTGGAAAACATTCAGCCTGTCATATATAACTAATCCCTCAGTTCTCTACCCCATGGGAAAATCACCAGTCTGATTGTGGTTTTGTTTTTTCAGCTGTTTTATATCATCAAGCTATTCCCTTGCTCAAATCTCCAGTGCACCTTTGTTTCCAGCTACACTGAGTCTAAACTCCTTTGACAAGATGTCAAGACCTTTCAATGTCTCTCTATTCCCCTCACAGTCCATCTGCTTGGTATGGGTCAATAGCCTCACTTCTCCTTCTAACTTCCATATGTTCAGGTATTCACCTGTTCTTTTAAGGCATAACTTCTTTTATGAGAATTTTTCCCACTAATGAAACCCTCGCTTTATTTTTCCTGTAACCCAAAAGCACTCATGAGGATAAAATCTATTTATTTTTTATTTTCATGCACTAGTATTTATTAACCTACCTAGATATTATTTGAAGGGTAGAACTGTTGTTTCCTCTGTTCTTGCTTTCATATATTACAGAGAATGAATAGCTTGATCAAGGGGTTGCATTGGAGGCTGAAGCAACAGTATAAACAGATAGGATATTTGCCTTGCAAGAGGTCAGCCCTGGTCAATATTGAAAACCCCATATGGTTTTTCAAGTCCATCATTAATAATTCATGATCTCAGACTCAGAAGTAAGCACTAACATCATTTAACAACTTTCATCTTATTTAGGCCAGAAAGAGGGGGCCAAGCTTTTCTACCAAGATTTCCAGTGACTGCTAAATTGCAACCATTTACTCAATTTCTTGACTTGTAACTCTGCTAAAGGTCAACTATAGAATGCTAATAAATAATCTCCCATAAATATATTTTCCTTGCAAAGACAAACTAGACTCATATTCAAGTAGATTAATGCAATCACTAACTTTGAAAGTGGACCTAGAAACACTAATGATGTTCTTGAGAAGAATAATTGTTCCAATGGCTTAGCCTGAGTTGGGAGACAGTATCAGAGCCCTCTAGGCACACATTCTTGATGTCAGGATTGTATTGATTTTCTAGGCTTGTTAAATTTAATGTAAGAAATGTGAAAAGCTCTGTATTTGGGGTGGAGAGTGCTTCAACCATAACCAATGCTTTCAGAATTAAAATCTGGCTGAGCTCAAGGGATCATAGGAGGTTCCAAGGATAAAACCAGGGTTGGCCAATAGGGGACAAGTACCTTAATCACTATATATTAACTCTTTGGCCTGAAAAGTGATGTCTGTTTGATGGGGCTACTTTTTTCTTTATGATGATGGTGATATTTTTATGTTGTAGAATTTAGTCAATTTTCAATATAGTAACAGGCCAGAAAAAAAAGGCCAGATGGTGTTACCCAAGATATCTAAAAGTATTGGAGTTCTACACAGTTAAATATCTTTCATTAAATAAATTCAAGAGCCTTCTTAATTTTAAGCCTTTTTAGTTCCCTTGTTATTTTTTATATAGAAGTCACATGACACAGATGAGAGAAAAACCTAACAGCTACAATCCATAAAAGTTTATAGACAGAAGTGGATTCCTAATGGAAAGTTTTAATATAAAATTTAACTTTATGGGGTCATATCAATAGTACAGCAGTAGGGCATTTGCCTTGCATGTGGCCAACCAGGGACAGACCTGGTTTTGATCCCTGGCATCCCACATGGTCCCCTGAGCCTGCCAGGAGTGATATCTGAGCACGGATCCAGAATATTTGGAATTTAAAAGATTCTACACACACACACACACACACACACACACACACACACACACACACACACACAC
>PVKC010001605.1:0-49149 GCA_004027635.1 Crocidura indochinensis | reverse complement strand
AAGTTCTCTTATACTACTGGCAATAAGAATTCAGTATTAGGGGGCCAAAAGAGATGGCATGAAGAAGGGCATTTGCCTTGCATGCAGAAGGATGGTGCTTCAAATCCCGGCATCCAATATGGTCCCCTAAGCCTGCTAGGAGCGATTTCTGTGAGAAGAGCCAGACCCAAAAACCAAAAGAAAAAAAATTCAATATTAGTATCTCACAGATGCTATTTCCCCAATTGACATTCTATATACATACTCATCCTGATGTCTATTTTCTAAAGAAAGGGGGTCTGGAATGTTGGGGAAACAGATACGTTATTTTTTTGTCATGTATTGGATAATATTTCCGATGAAGTAACTTTAACAAAGGGAAATACTGCTTAACAAAGAAGAGAATCGGGGGCCGGGCGGTGGCGCTGGAGATAAGGTGCCTGTGCTAACCTAGGATGGACAGCGGTTCGATCCCCCGGTTCCCCACATGGTCCCCCATGCCTGCCAGGAGCAACTTCTGAGCGAATAGCCAGGAGTAACTCCTGAGCGTCACCGAGTGTGGCCCAAAAACTAAATAAATAAATAAATAAATAAATAAATAAATAAATAAAATAAAAAACAAAGAAGAGAATCACATAAATTTATTTTGAGAACTGTTAGGATAAGGAAAATTTCGGTTAGAAGTGGTATTCACACAGGCTGTCATTAAGGCCAGGTTTAGTTCTGGAGCTTGATCCGGTATGGCCCTCCTGGTTGCTAGGTACACTAGGGTCTCAACAGCAGTGAATCATTGAACCTACCATTGTGTCAACAAGTCCCATTGACCAAAAACCAGGAATCTCAAGAATGGCCCCTTTTGGCTCTGAACATTGCTTGGGAGATCTCTTCTTTGAAAAACACTCTTCAATCAGCAATGATATAAACCAAAAAACCACACATTACTGACAATAGAATTACTTTATAATTAATGTTGCATCTAATCATAGTACATGCCAATGTCTTTTGAATATGTTAGGTATTAAAATTCTTTATTAAATGCCTGTATCTTAATATTTTAAAGACTATAAATTTTTTTAAATAGTTCAATGTTATTTAATCAATATACTATTCCTTAAAGCTATCCCAGTTTATCAATTTTTTGAATTTAATATCTCTTTTAACCTCTGGTAGCCAGCGCTCACTTAAATGTTAGCACATCAACATTCTGATACATGAGTTCCCAAGGGCTCCAAGTGTGGTAACTTGTGTTAGTCTAAAAGTTATATTTATGATGACAAGTGCTTTGGAAAATAGTTTTCCATACTTGTAAAATTGTTGTAAAATTTATAAAATTTTTGGAAGTAAGTAAAATATAAAATCAAATTTATAAAGTGGCAGATGTAATTAATTTCTCATAAATAAGTCACTGATTTTTGTGATCTCAAATTTTGTTTCTTTAATTGAGTTTATATTTCACCACATCATCATAATTCTAATCCTTGTTCACTGTAATTTATTATTGACTAACTTTGCCATATGGTGTTAATATTTATTTGGGGATATAATTCAAAATTATCACTTTCAAATGAGCATCTTGCCTGAATTACTAGACTTAAGAGAACTGATTACACATATTTTAAAGCATTTTTAAAGCTAAAAGAGAGAGTACAAGGATATGTTAACATATTCTCTGGTATCTCAGAACCCATATATTCTATGCGTAACTGTTATATTTATTATTTTATATATTAAACTTATTTAATAAATTAAATTACTTAAATAAATTAAATTTATTTAATTTATAATATTAAAGTATATTAATGTCTATATTTACTTTCTTGTTTAACATATATTTTATATATATTTGATTTTATTAATTTTAGATTTATGGATAATATTGGTATCTTTCAAAATAGAAAAAGAATTTAAGAATATTATTATTAAACTTAAGTTCAAAATTCTCTTAAAGAATTGGGTCCTGAGCTGTGTTGCAACGGTAGGGCATTTGCCTTGCATGTGCTAACCTAGGACGAACAGTGGTTAGATCTCTGGGTATCCCATATGGTCCCCCAAGCCAGGAGAGATTTCTGAGTGCATAGTCAGGCGTAACCTCTGAGCATCTCTAGGTTTGACCCAAAATTAAAAAAAAAGGAATTCTGTTAAGGTTGAATGTGTTTTAAACTTTATATGTTTGCCCCCTATAAAATCATCAAGTAATCTTGTTTGTTTTTTGTTTCATATTCAGTGTTCAAAGGGCTTTTAGTTTGTTTTGGGGACACCAAGGATCAAACCTGGTCCATCCTGGGTCAACTGCGTGCAAGACAAACACCCTACTACCGTGCTATTGCTTCTGCCCCAGTAAGGGTTTTCTTATGGTTCTGTATTCAGGGATTATACCTCTGGCACTTGAAGTCCATATGCACTGCTTGGATTTCAATTAGTTCTGCCCTGCTCACTGTTGAAGCTTAAGTATTTAACCTCTATATTATCTTTCCAGCCTAAATCAATTATCCATTAACAAACTTATTTTTATCTTTTTTCAAATTGCTCAGTTGTTTTAATGGAAAATAATTTTAAATGATTATAATTAAATGTTCATGTAGTCATTGGTCAACATATCCAAATACAGTAACCCAGATGAATAGAATAGATGTGGTTAAAGTTGGCATGGTTGACTTGGACGAAAAAGTTTAAATGACAAGTTTACAGTAGTTAGCAAATTGATTAAGTTAAGTTGCATTCAAAGAACTTCTCTTGAATTTGCAAAATTATAAAGGAGAAAATAAAGTTTATTTCTGATGAATATAAAGTGAGCCTTTTGAAGATTTCTTTTCAGATGCATACAGCTATATTTAGCTTATATTTATTGCTTCTTTGTTTCGACAGTAATTAAATAATTGGTCTTACATAAATCTCAAAAGAACTAGACACTTTTTATGCTTAAACATATTTTTATTTAATATTTTTTATTTATTGATGAAAATGTATCATATAGTTGGCATTACTAATGATAATACAATTGTTTTAGAAAGAATAACTTTAAAATGTTTGAATATGCTAGTAAAATCATGGATTTTTTTCTTTGTTGTGGGGTCACACCCAGTGGTGCTCAGGAATTACTCCAGACTCTTCACTCAGGAATCACTCCTGGTGGGCTGAGAGGAAGTGTGGATAGAGGAAGGTATGGGGAAGGTGGAACAGATGTGGTATTGGAGATCAAACCTTGGTTGTCGTGAGTAAGGCAAGCACATCCTACCCATTGTACTATTTCATGGACTCTTAGTAAATAAAATTTATTTTTGGAAAGAGTATTTATTATATAAATCTGATATTTTCTCTTGTAAGCTGCAGTCCCATGACAAATCAAAGAGACTCTGGCCTTTAGACTTCTCTTTGAGAGTATGAGACCAATAAATAATTATTCTTGTCAATAATCATGAAATGCAGCTTATAAATTTAAATAGAGTGGTCATTGTGACCTTCAGAAAACATCATTTAAATGTTTAAAAAATTAGATATTATTATATTATTTAAATATTATTTAAATACTTAAATAATATGTATTTATTTAGAATGCCAGTCAAGTGAGTCATCACTGTCACACATCTTAGATATTTTTAGTGAAAATTCTGTTATGAATTAGATCACAATATGTCCATTTTGACACAAATTATTAAAAACACTATGATCATTCAGATTTTATTTTTTGATTTATATAGATACAATCCAAAAATAACTATTATTTTACTTAAGTTAAAAATGAGTTGTGAGAAAAATAATAAAATCCAAATTATATGAACTTACTCCTGCTGTACTATGTTGATTATTGGGACAAAAGAGATCATATTTTAAGAATTTATAGTCAAATTTCCAGAACATGATTAAGCTTTGAAACAGGTTACTAAGTGTGTGTTGATAGAAAATTTAACAGATTAATGGGCCATAAAACATTGTTTAAAATTTTCATCCCTGGTCTAGCACAGTGGTTAATATTTTACTGACTTACATGTTTTTCCTGTTCACGCTTATTGAATTCCTTAAGTCCCACAATTCAAAGAAATTAATTAACCCAAACTGTTCTTATTTGCAAGCATGTCACTTCTGGGAATTAATGTGTCTACAGTGAAATAAATTAGTGTCATTTTTTTTCATACCAACTTGTATTACCGGACAAGGTTTAGTCATGCAACATTCATTAACATTTAAATGTCCCAACAATTCATTGATGCTTGAACCAGAAATTTAGTTTATCTCCAAGATCACATTGTAAAAACCCCCATTTTGTGTGTATCACAACAAAGGATGGTGTTTCATTTCTTCTAACTCTTTGAGCCCATTGGTAAAACCTAACATGCAAGGACATCTTTCCCTTTCATTTTTTACAACCTGATGATTAGGTACTAAGTTCATGAGAATTTGTTGCCTCTTTCAAGTGCCCCCTTTCACATTGAAGAGGAATGAGCTGGAGGCTCCATTTTTTTTTAAAAATCAAATATTAAAAACTAGTAATTTCAACCAAGTTTCATTTTATTGCTCCATATTCCATAATTGTCATTTTTTAAGTGTTTAAAGACTGTTGAGAGATGATAGAATCAAATATTCAGAAATTTTTGAAAATGTCATGGTAGAGAAGGACTATTAGTAATAAAAACTGCTGTTTAGTAGCTGTTCAAATCTTTGATTAATCAAATACTACTCTATTGAAGTATATTGAATACATATTGAAGGCTGAGATATATTTTAATCTAAAATATTTGCTTCTACATATCTGTTGAGTCAGTTCATGTGAAAAAAAAATAATTTCAGTCTAATAAAAATAAAATGCTTAAAATTTAAAAAAAATATCATACAAATTACATGGAAGGCTATTGCCATGAATAGTATTTCATAATCCTCTTCACATTTTTTTGGTATTTAATGTTACTTTCTCAGAGAGATTGTTTTCTGCAATAGCTTGGGCAAATGTTTTAAATGATTCGAGTCCATTTTATGATTGATTTACTATTAAATAAATTCAAGATTATTATAAAAATAAAATGATTTATCACAGAAAATTCTGGTGCCACATTAGTCCTTCAGTTTGTTCTTAGAATATTATAATTCAATCTGAAACAGATATACTACTCTTTTATTCAATAGATTGTCTAAAAGTTTTGTTCTAATCTTTAATATCCAACTTTTCTGTTTTTTGTTTATTTTCTGTAAATGTGAATAAAATTTTAAATAGTTTTGGGTCACACAATGTCAAGAGTCTTTTTCTAGTCTGTGTCCAGTGGCGACTCATCCCCCCAAGAAGTGTTTGGTAGGCGGGGGAATGATGACAGAGGTTTAAAATGTGTGTTTCAGATCTTCATCCCTGCAAATAAAATTTTATTATTTCTTTTCCTCAAACAGAACCACATAACTTGAACCAAATTGTTCCACCTTTCAATTTGAGGGAGATACAAGGCAGGGGCACCAAGACCAAACAGCTCTATGATCACTAAGTAGTAATAAAAATGATCAGACTTTAACACCGAACCCAATCCAAAGACAACAGATTGATACCCAAGCTACAAGATAGACACAGAGGGAAACACTTATACTAGCAGCCCGGGGTAGGGATGGGGGATAAGGGAAAGGAATATGGGATGCATGCTGGGAACAGGGGTAGAGGTGGTTATGGAAATTCCCCTGATCCAATGTCAATATGTTCCTAAAATATTACTGTGAAATATATGTAATCCATTTTGGTCAAAATAAAAATCATTATTTAAAAAATTTATTATTTTGTTTGCTTTGAAAGATTCATGGATATTAGAATCTTATCTAAATATGTTTCTTTAAACATGATTCATATTTAATTGAAAAATTCTTTTATAGAGAATTCTAGAGTATAGTTTTCAATGAATTATTTTTTACTTGAATCACCATGAGATGCATAGTTACAAACTTGATCATGACTATGATTCAGTCATGAAATGTTCCAACATCTTCCACCAGGGCACATTTCCTGCCTCCAATATCCAGTTTCCCTTCCTCCACCTCTCCTGCCTCTATGGTATATATTTTTCTTTGGCCACACTCTCTCAATCTCTCTCCCTATCTCTTTTATCCCGTAGGCACTGTGATTTGCAATATTGTTATGGAAGGGATTTCATGCATATCATTTTTCCTCCTTTCAGCAGCCAGTTCAGGACCAGAGCGATCATTTCCAACTATCATTGTCATAGTGGTCCCAGTCCCTTTCTCTGCCCTAACTGTACTCCCCTGTGGCAATCTTCCTAAATTATATTATATGTGATTTATTGAATGCTTTTTCCCATATGTATTTGTATATCTATAATCTATCTATCTATCTATCTATCTATCTATCTATCTATCTATCTATCTATCTATCTATCTATCTATCTATCATCATCATCATCATAATCTATCATCTATCTATTATCTATCTATCATCTATCTATCTATATCTATCTATTATCTATCTATCTATTAGTACTAGTTAGAACTCTGATGTTAATGCAATTCTTTCTCCTCTACAGATGGCCTTTTTAAGATCTCCTTGGAAGATGTTTTATGATATGATTGTCTATTTGAAATTCTGAAGCTTCAGAAATGTAGTATTTTGGTCTGTATCACTTTAAAATTATTTTGTAGTTCATAAGCTAATTAGATTTGAGTCTTTTACTAGAAGTTTCTTTTATATTATCTATTTGATTATATCCACAATTATCTCTTTCTTTCTGGTTCCACAATACTTTTGGACATCATGGATAGAAAGGATGGTCATTTATATTTTCTAATACTTTACAATTTAAGGGATTCTATTGTGTGGGGAGTTGGAGTATACCTGGAAGTGCTCAGAGCTCACATCTGGTTTTGTGCTCAGGGCTTACTCCTAAAAGTGCTTGGGGAAAATTTATGTAGTGTTAGGGATCAAACCTAGGTCAAAAGTATGCAAAGCAAGTGTCATAGCACTGTCTAATTCTTAGGAACCACTTAGCTCTTAATTTTACAGCCTGGAGTATATGCTTATATTTATTGTTCAGATAACTAAACCAGGACATCCAATTTTTAGATTAGCCTTAATACTAATATTTAAATTAATTTAAAGATCATACTTTTAATTAATAAAATATATATTTGCTCTTTGATTATTCTTCCAAATGTCAATTCACTCTGATTTTAGGGATGCAAAACCTATCATCCCTGAATTTATTCACATGGACTTAAAAAATCACCCCTATTCATTCTCCCCCATGCCACGGTTCAAACAGAGATCTCCTGCATGCAAAGTTTTTATTTTTTAATTTTTGCATTCTCTTTATGTCTATGAACATTTGCTATTTTTTCTGTTGAGATTTTGATAAATATCCAGTGTATTATTAAGACTTATGAATTAATCCTCAAACTGATAAAACTTTTCACTTGTGGCAATGTTTTTTTTTTAAGTTTTGATGACTCAACTCTAGTGACTAGAGAAGCCTTTCTTTAGAACCAAACTTCCTTCTAGAGCAGTAATGCTGGCAATGATTATGGTGTGGAGTGGAGGATTGGCATATTCTCCTTTTTCTCCTCCTCCTCCTCCTTTTCTCCTTTTTCTCTTTTTCTCCTCCTCCTTCTTCTCCTCCACTTCCTTCTCCCACTCCTCTTTCTCTTCCTTCTCCTCCTCCTTCTCCTCCTTCCTTCTCCTCCTCCTCCTTCCTTCTCCTCCTTTTCCCTCCTCTTCCTACTTCTTTCCTCCTCTCCTCCTCCTCCACTTTCTCCTCCTCTTCCACTTCCTTCTTAACTCCTCCTCCTCCTCCTCCCCCCCCTCCTCCTCCTTCCTTTTTTTACTGGATTAGCTCTCAGTAATTACTCCTGGTGATGTTTGGGGGTAACCATAATGGTTGCGGGAGATCGAACCTGAGTTGGCCACGTGTAAGACAGACACCCTATTGACTGTACTATTGCTCTATCTCCAAGGATTTATCTTTTTGTAGGTTGAAGTGTTTCCCTCTCTTCAATATGCATCTCATGGAAAAGAACAAGAATGACCTGCTGTTTACAGCATCTCCTCTCAACCATAGCAGGTGTCATTATGGGATGATGTTCTTGCGAGACTCCTGCTCAAAGGTGAGATCTTCAGCAGGAAAGGGCTGTGGTCAGCTGCTCTGCACATGCTGACACATTGTGTGTGTGTGTGTGTGTGTGTGGTAGGTATAACTCAGCAATTCTGTGAGTGGAACTTTTATTGAAGTCTATCAAGGCTCAGAGTTTGTTTTTTGAAATTTAGAACTCTAGATCTAGAACTACTTAATTTTATTTTTCACATTGCAAATAGTTCCAGTAACCTCTGTGATTCTTCATTCATATATTAGGATGATATCACTTGTATCAGAATTACATTCTAACCATCCTGTTCCTCTGTTTTCTTCTAAATATTGACATTATTTCTTTTACCATATCTGTCTGTCTTTGCATTTTCATTGGTTTACTTCTACTACTTAACAAGTTTCTTTAGTCTCCTCTAAATAGTATGTTGTACAATAAAAGTAGTACAATATACTATTTCCTATAAGAAAATGGAGTAATTTGTTAAATGTTATTTATAAAAATTTAATTAATGTTAAAATATATCAGTGTTCTTTTGTTGTTTGTATTGCTTTGCAAAAATATTAGGTAGTCTAAGAAAGTTCAAAGAAAGGAAGTTATTTCTAATATTTTGAATCAAATTTAGGTAATCCAATTTAAAGTAGAATAATTCCCTGAAGTTAATAAATTGGGAGAACTTCTAAATCAAAGAAAATTGCCTAGAAGAAATAATTACTGGATTACCAAATAATAAGATAAAATGGTTTTATATATTGCCTTTGATATAGGAACAGACACACTGTGATTAAGAAAGAAGAAAATTCAGACATAAACACTTATTCTCACTTCTTCCCTGTGCTCTGTTCTTGGTTTATATTAACTGAATCAAACTGATAAAAGGTTAGAGAGTTTACTGTTGTCTTTGTACAGGTCAACTTCCAAGAATCAGGGTAGTTGAAGAATATTTATAATTAATTGGGAAATAATCAAAAGCTTACATACTATCTTCTAGATTGTCCAAATAAAATATTAAGTGCTCAACACAAAGACTACTCAAGCCACCTAGAATGATGGCAATTCAGTGATCTGCCTACTAGGAACACTTTTTGCTTTATTTAAGCACCATATCTACAAAATTGTTCATTGTAGGTTTCATTCAGTGTACACCATCCTTTATCATGCACTCATCCTGTGAGAGATGTCTCCTGTTTCCCTCCTTCCCACCCCCACCCCGCCATGCTACTCTCTCTCTCTCTCTCTCTCTCTCTCTCTCTCTCTCTCTCTCTCTCTCTCTCTCTCCCCTCTCTCTCTTCTCTCCTTTTTGGCACTGTTTGCACTTTTGTTAATAGAGGATTGCCTTGCCTGTTAGTTTCATCATTTTCAGCACCCAGTTCTTCTCCAGAGCAATCAATTCAAACTATCATTGTACTAGTAGATACTTTTCTACTCTAGCTACATTCACCATTCTTTGTGTTGAGCTTTATACCCTAGGCTGGACCTCCTGACCTTTGTCTCTGGATATTATTACCATACTGTCTCTTATTGTTCTTAAATCCCACAAATGAGTAAGACTACTCTATGTCTATCCCTTTTCCATGCCTATAAGAAACTTAAAGCATGCGAATTATCACCAGTTAAGTATGACTGGCACCATCATATTAAGTGAAATAAGGGATAAGTGAAAATAAAATAATAAATTCTTAACAGAATATTTTTTGTATCAGGGATACAAGAAGGTGCATGTAGCCAACCGAAGTCTGGTCTTTTGCCTCGTATATGGTCTCTTGAGCTCTGCCAGGAGAGATCTCTGAGCAGAGACAGGAGTAAACCCTGATAACATCAGGTGAGGTTCCCCAAGAAAGCAAAATATTTTTTATACTCATCATTATTTCTGATACTTGGTATACGTCCAAAAATCAATTAGCACTCAGTCAATGTTTTTATGTTTTTGTTTGTTTATTTTATCTAAAACAGAACCTCAATAGTATGAATCTTTTCCTGCACAGTTAATTCTACATGTTCTAGGTCCTTGGTAGTTCTTTTTGTCATGAAATTTTGATTTTCATTTACTGAAACTCTTTGAAAAAGAAGTATCAAGGACCATCCCATTTAATCTCGAGATTCAACAAGTAGATATTTTTGTACCAGTTGGATATCAGGAACTCAATCTTTCCCCAGTGATTGAGACTAATAAGTCACTACACGACCATTTTTGAGTGTTGAGTGTTTTGAAGAGTCTTTACTAGCCATCAGACTGTTCAGTATCACTGTGTTCCCTGATAGAAGCATTCCCCCCCTTTAATGTATATGATTCCAATATCTGCATAATTTTGTTGTACAGATTGGAAGTAAATGTTTTTTCCAATGAACTAGTAGAAATTTATTTCCATCTTTCTATTTTAGTTTCTTTTGCCATATTATCTGGATATGAGTATGGTAGATTTATTTATGTTTTAGTTTAAATTACGTAACAGATCTTTTAGATTAGAAATCCAATCTTATAGAAGATTACATTATGTCCATTGGTGAGTTATTAGTAGCCCTGATATTGTAGCAAAAATTAGCTAAACCTGGGATATATAAACATATTTATATACATGTATATATACATATATACATATTTAGGAGGCTATTAAAATTTTTGTCTGTGAGTCCATTATCTAATTGCCTTCACTTTAAAATTAGTCTCCTTATATGGTAGTAAAATTGCTTAGAACTTTATGATAATGGTCAAAATAAATGGTATATATTCTTTTAGAAAACATACAGAGTTAAATGGTGGGTGGTCAGTGGACAAATATGAAATATTTCAGCACACAAGGACACTTTCTGGTTGGGATGAGAAAGGAGAAAAAGAAGAGAAGATGCAGAAGGAGGATTATTGGATTAAAGGAAGATTTAAAACATGTGCACTATTTTTAAATCTCATGAATTATTGACATCATTCTTTTTGTTTTTGTTTTTTGACCACACCCAGTGATGCTCAAGGGTTACTCCTGGCTATGTGCTCAAAAATCATTCTTGGCTGGGGGATCCAACCACGGTCCATACTATGCTAGTGTGTGCAAGGCAGATGCTTTATAGCTTGCATCACTGCTCTGGCCCTTATTGCCATCATTCTATGTCTAACCTACCCTTCTAACTCCTTTCATCCAGCATAATGCTTTCCATTTATTAGCAAAATTTATGACTTCATTTTTCCTAACAGCTGTGTAATATTTCATTGTGCATATGCCTCATTGCTCTTTTATTCACTCATCTGTTCTCGGGAGCTTGGGTTGTTTCCAGATTCTAGCTTTTGTTAGTAATGCTATAATGAATATAGGGATTAAGATGTCTTTTCTATACTGTTTTCTTTTGGATACAAAGATGGTGGAGTGCAGATATGGCAGAAAAAGATGGTCTCTAATGATGATAGTTGGAAGTTATCACTGGACAAAAATGCGACGCTGAAAGGAAGTAACATGAGACGCATGATTCTCTTTCACTAACATTATTATAAACCACAGGACCTAAGATAGAGAGGGGCAGAGATCAAGAGAGAGAGAAGGGGTCAGAGCAGTGGCACTAGAGGTAAGATTTCTGCATTGCAAGTGCTAGCTTAGAACTGACAATAGTTCAATCCCCTGGCATCCCATATGGTCCCGACAAGCCAGGAGTGATTTCTGAACTCATAGCCAGGAGTAGCCACTGAGTGGCCTTCTCCCCCCAAAAGCACCACAGCAATAAAGACAACACACAAACACTAACCACGGTCCTGAAATAAAGATGAATCAAAGCACAGGATAAAAAAAGGCAAAGTAAAGAAAAAAAACAAGCAACAAAAATTACAAAAAAATTAATTTGTGCTATTTTTTTTTGCATAGACACAGTAAAAATTGGGGAGATTAGAAAAGGAATTTCCCTGGTCTAAGAGATAGAGGATTTCTTCTCCCTTGAAATATATTATCATGGGTTAAACTACAGGCTCTGTACATTCTCCTTTACTCTCCCCTAGGTCCTTTTGTGATGTCTGGAAGTTTTCCACTTTGTCATGGATGATAAAAATCAGTCCTCTGTAGCTAGTGATCTTAGTATTTGCATATGTCATCGGATGGAGGCTAGGATGGAGTCTTTCTTTATAGTTCCAGAATTTCTGTTCCATCACTGTTGTTTTACTCTGACCAAGTTGTTGCCATTTCCTCATTGTTAGGATGTCATACCAAAACTGGTGAATATTGGTGTCAGAGAAGTATTAAGAATGTCCCAGAGGGAGTTTGGTTCCTGGAGCTGTTGAGAATTGTGTTGGTTCTGTATCTGAAATCTAGGGTTCGGGGTTGGACGGTCACTGTATGGAGTCTAAGTTGGGACCACATAACATATATTCAAGGTAGGAGGTGCCCATGTATTGTAAAATGTGTAAGTTCTTATCCTTAGTAGATAAGAGCTCGTTTATATATGTAGAATTTCCCCTTTTATTAGTGTCCCTTTGCAAAAAAAGAAATGGAGCTATGAGACAGCTGCAAATGAGCAGAAATTCTGGAAACAAAACCAAAGATTCTATCCTATGCTTTGTCCTCGAATCTGTGCAAAAACCAAGACCACCAACCACAGAAGAAAATAATTTTTCTGTTAATTTTTAAACTGTTGAGAGACAAAGGGCAACAAGGGATCAAGTTAGAAAGCAGATCTTGGGAGCCGGGAGGTGGCGCAGGAGGTAAGGTGCCTGCTGTCTTGCCTGTGCTAGCCTAGGACAGACCACGGTTTGATCCCCCGGTTCCCACATGGTCCCCTGTGCCTGCCAGGAGCGACTTCTGAGCGCATAGCCAGGAGTAACCCCTGAGTGTCACTGGGTGAGGTCCAAAAACCAAAAAAAAAAAAAAAGAAAGAAAAAAAAAAGAAAGCAGATCTTAATGAAAAATAAAATGGGAACTCTTCTGCTCTTCAAGAACATCATAATGGCTACTCATCTAACTCAAGAGTATTTTAGTCTGTCATCAGACCAGCAAAACTGGTCACATGACATCATTGAAAAACATCTGAAAGCAGAAATGAGACAACATTTAATAAAAGCAGGTCTTCTGGGACCGGAGAAATGACTCAGTGGTAGAGCTTTTGCCTTGCATGTGACTGACCAAAGATGGATTGTGGTTAGATCCCCAGGCATCCCATATAGTCCCCCAATTCAAGAGTGATTTCTGAGTGCATAACTAGGAGTAACCCCTGAGTGTCACCCAGTGTGGTTCAAAATAAAAAAGGAGGTCTTCAAATAACGTTTCCTTTAATATTGAGATACTTTCTTTGTTGTAATCAAAGAATAAAAAATAAGTTTTTTTTTAATAAATAATAGTTTATTTAAGCACTATGGTTAGTTTTCATCAAGTCATCAAAGGATCTATTATTTAGGCAACTAAACACTTTGAAAGACCACTTTTGGGTGGAAATACCAGTTATACAGAAATAAAAATCCTTTGCCACCCCTTGAAGAAGCCAGTAATTGAATATATTAATAGACACAGCAAATATAATGTAAGTGTTAATAACTATGTTCAATATCTGGCAAATTAACTAAAGGCAAGAAGTTGATTCATGGTGCCAGATGGAAAAAGGTTAAAGTGAATTTAAAGAAAGTTCCAAAGATTTTATTCTGGGCAGGAACTGATTTGAGGTGGAATAGGGAAGAAGGATTATTCTAATACACACAGAAAAATGTAATCCAAGCTGAAATGAAGGCAGTTCCCAATGTGAGAGATATGATATGTGAAAAGTTGAGTGTAATGTGTTTTTCACAATTATGTGAAAAAGACAGAAGTAACAAATGGTACAGGAAGAAAAAAGAAAGGAGTGGTTTTATGCAAATTATTTCTAGTTCCCCTTTTATTATTATGTAAAAAAACAAACCAAAATGAAAGGTGAGCAAAACAAAAAATATAATCAAAAATAACATATAACCTATAACAAAAACAAAGCAGAAAACAAACAAAAAGAAAGTAACAAAAATCACACAAAAGACCAAAATTAGCAACTACAAAAAAGCACCACCACAACAAATACAATAGCCAAACGATAACCATGAGAACAAAAGAAGAAAAAGAAAAAAAAAAGAAATAATGAAAAAAAAAAGGAAGGAGGGCTGGTGTGGCAAGGTTTTATTTATTTTTTATTTGTTTGTTTTTATCATTTTCAGCGACCATATGTGCTTGTTCTCACAACTTTTTCCTGACTCAGGATTCACTTCTGGTGGTGATTAAGAGTACCAAATGAGAGGCCTGGAGAGATAGCACAGTGGTAGGGCTTTTACCTTGTATGTGACCAACCCAGAATGAACTCTGGTTATATCCCCAGCATCCAATATGGTTCCTCGAGCCTGCCAGGAGCGACTTCTAAGCTTAGAGCCAGGAGTAACCCCTGAACACCGCTGAGTATAACCCAGAGAATCAACCAACCAACCAACCAACCAAACAAACAAACAAACAAAAAAGAAGTACCAAATGAGTTTCTAAATATGGGACCAAGGTCTACTGTATGCAAGATTAGCATCTTAACCTCTATACTAAATCTTTAGCCTCAATATCTTTTCTTTTCAACATTTTCAACTTAATCTAAAATTCAATTTTAGTTAACTTTTACCAGAAATTTCAAAAATAATTTTATCTAATTTTTAAAATAATAGAGATGTGATTTGTGATGAAAATTTTATTGCTTTTATGAATGGCTGTTAAGTAATTTAAACATGATAGAATGTGAAGTTCATAAGATTTATATATATTTACCTACAACATAGTAAGCGTATTCAGCATATGATACCTTCTGTCAATTGTAATTAGTATATTCTTAAATTGAGTGGTGCTTGCCTGATGGTATATGTAAAATATTATTATACCATACAAAGGAGTATTGGATATTTTATTTGGAACATTTTGTGTATTGTGTTTTGAAGACTTATTATTTCAAAACATTTTTCCATTTGTTGTTATCTCAAATATGATCACTGAAGAAAAAATAAAATGTGTCACTTTTGGAAGATCATGTGCAGATTGTTCATAGTTGATCATGTTTTCATTACAAAGGAGAGGGAACTGTCTCTAGGGTCTGAAGCTGGGACGTTTACTCAGACTCACATTTGCTAGAAAAGTCCAAGAAGAAACAGTCTAAATATATACATGGCATATTTCCAAGAGTGTGTGTACATCTGTGTGTGTGTGTGTGTGTGTGTGTGTGTGTGTGTATGAGGGAGAGAGAGGTTGTACAAGTGTTTTTAAAAATTGACATACTGTTTAATTTTCTTTTCTTTCCTAAGAAAACTGGTGTCAAAATATGTCTAAATAATATTGCTTTTTTCCCTCTTATAAATGGTTATGTATGAAAGTCTGCTTTCTGCACTCAGAATGGACTTTAGTCAGTTAAAGAAAAAGTAAATAAACATGATCTAGATCTGATCTTCCTGACCTGTTGCAACCTAACCAGATAGAATCTAACACCATATTAATATACAGCACTTATGCGCATTTATGCATGGCACACACATATACATACATAATAACTAACTTGCAATCACATTTCATTTATCTTATATCTAAATGTCTCAGCCAAAAGAAAGGATAACATATCATAACCAAAATTAAGAACATTGAAGTAATTCTTGAGAAACATTAGTTTTCTTAAGCTGGTTTTCAATTCAGCTTCCTCAAATGGGGTAAATAATATATTTGCATATATAACCAAATTTTGTTCTTTTTCCAAAGTTTATAATGATGCTTATTAATATTCATCTTCATAAGGAATCCAATGAGATATTAGATTATTTCCTTAAATTATTTCTTTTCTTTATTCTTTATTTTTTTGACTAATGAAGGAACAGAGCTAAAAATGACCTTTTAATATTTCTCAGAATATTTATGGACTCCCAAATATGTCCATTTGAGGTTACTAAGATAACAGCTGGTGTAGTGCTTGCCTTGCATAATACCACCCACAATATTTTTTCTAGGCATCTCTAGGAATGATTCTTAAGCACAGAACCAGAGATAAATCATAGTATCATTATGTGTGACAAATAAAGTAAAATACCCAAGTTGATTCCAGTAAGAAAATGGTTCATCTCAAACTTGCATTCCGTGGCTCTCCATACAACATTTTGTGGCCCTACCCTAGAAGAATCTTGTTCTGTTTTGTTTTGTTTTAGTTGTTTGGGTCATACACCCCCAATATTGGTTCAAGGCTTACTACTGACTGCACTCAAGGCACCCTGACTTTGCCTCCTGCGGCCCCCAGGTAAATTGAGTTTGAGACCCCTGATTCTCAGGTATATAATACCTGGAAATTCAGTGACTAGATTCAATCAGTGATTCTGTGTATGTTTTTCTGTGTATAGTGCTTTCTATATTTCTATGATCTTGTCAGAGAAGTCAGAATAGAGAGTACTCTTGTCACTCCTATAAATGCTGCCTTTTGGATTAGTAGGAGTACTGGCAGCAATAGGGACCAAATTTGAACATGCTACAGTGATTTCTGAAATATTTAGACTCAGTGGACTTAGCTTCCAAGAGTGAGCAAGAATTTTGAATGACATCTGGCAGTTTTTTGAAAAACTTATGTAATGAAAATATTTTTATATTTCATGAATAAATTTCTCATTAATTTTACATCAGTTATTTTTGGTGCAAGCTTGTGAAGTTTTAGATTACACCCAGTTTGATCCAAACTAAGACTTTCCTCAGCTTCCTGCTTCCTCTTTCATCCACCCCTTTTTACATGCAAAAGACCCACCTAGACTGCAGTGGTCGGCAACCTTTTTTTTCAACTGAGCCAAATCTCACCAAAACCACGATTCAAATTTATTTTGAGAGCCAATTTGGGGGGTGTGTGTTTTTGTTTTTGTTTTTGTTTTTGGCAGTGCTCAGGGGTTACTCCTGGCTCTATGCACAGAAATCGTTCCTGGCAGACTCAGGGCACCATATAGGTTGCTGGAATTCGAACTACTGATCTTCTGCATGAGAGGCAAATGCCTTACCTCCATACTGTCTCTCTGGCCCTGAGAGCCACATTTTTAAAACGGAAAATACATAGGATGGTACACTGTTTTTAGTTTCATCACGTTTTTATTGAGATATATTCTGGATGCAAGTATTCACATAGGTCATGAGGATACAAATAACACAACTAATAAAATAAAAACTTTAGAACGGTATTATTTATCGATAACGTTAAATTGTGTAAAATTTGCCTTCAATGTAGAGAAAATTATATCCTGACAATGACTGACAAAGTCACAAACAATAATGTGAACATTGGCCTTGGATAGTTTGGGCAAGTCAAGTTTGTATGTTTTTGTTTTTAATTTTAGGCACGATTCCAGGTTCTCATCAATGAGACGATTTATCAGTTTACTCTTGATAAGATTCATGCTTGAAAATGATTGTTCACATAAATATGTAGACCCAAACAAGGAAAGAACAGCAAACGCTAACTTTTTTAGTTGATTATATGAGTCATGAATATTATTCCAGGTGTTAAAAATCAACATATCTTCCTTCACCAGGTCTTTCAAAGCAGACCACTTGTGATGTGAACTAAGTTCACATTTGTGTTTCTCCAGTCTTTTTAAATTAGCACAAAGATGTTGAAATTTCAAGCTCCACAGTTCTTTGTTTTTTTTAATCCAGAAATTACATTTCAAAGTTGCCAATGTAGATATTAAAGGGAAAAAAATTTAATTCTGTTACAGTGGCATCCAGCGGTTTTTTAACAAAGGCCAACGTCGCTTTGCTGTTTCTAAAATCCTGAAACCTCTTGAGAAAAGCTTTCCTCATATTTAAAAGTGCTGTTTTAAAATAGGTAATATCAATATCAGAATTATTTTCTTGGTGATATTTCAACAGGCTTGGAAGGTGAATCAAAGTTTCTCTGTCAAAATCTAGAGCAAAAATAGATAATTTGTTTTCAAGCAAAATAACTTCTTCTAACATTGAAAAAATTGTGTTTCCTTTCCCCTGTACTTTATGATTAAGCTAATTTAGATGTGAAGTAACATCCACCATGAAAAACAGTTTTTGAATCCACTGATCATTTGTTAATTCTGGTTAGTGAACACCCTTCTCGAGGAAAAATTTAATATAATAATAAGTAAGCAAATAATAAGTAAGCAAAAAGTTTCAAAACATTTCTTCTTGATAATCAAAATGTGCTGAAAATTTGAAACCCTACAATATGGAGATGAAACAGGTAAAAGAGAAAAACTTTCTAACAATCTTTAAAAGCAAGGACATTGTTTCAGAGAAAAGTAGTGATTTCACTGAAAGGAAAAAAAAAATCTATTGACACTTTAGTGTGTGCTGTAAGAAACCAAACTAAAATACACACAAAAAAACCAAAATCGGTACTTTGTTAAAAGCATATGATATATCATAAAAGAATTATGATAGAGTGCCTGAAACATTTTAAAATTAAGTTTTTATTTAAGCATATTTGTTACAAAATTATTCATATTTGTGTTTCAATCATAGAATGTACACCACCCTTCACCATTGTACGTTCCCCACCACCAATGTCCCTTGTTTCCTTTCCCTTCACCCTCTGCCTATGTCAGGCAGGCATTTTGCTTTTTTCTCTCTATCTCTCTTTTCCTTTATGACACTGAGGTTTGCAAAATTTCCTTTATGACACCGTGGTTTACAATATTGTTAATTAAAGTTTACAGTTCTTGTCCAGAGTGATATGTTCCAATTATCAATGTCATAATGTACCTTTCTCTATTCTAACTGAACTCACCACTTTTTATGGCAAGTTTCCTATCATGGACTATACCTCCTGTCTCTCATCCCTATTTTCTCTAGATATTATTACCATATTGCCATTTATTATTCTTATATACCACAAATGATTATTGTGTCTGTGTCTACAACTCTCCTTCTGACTCATTTCACTCAAAATAATAATCTGATGTGTTGATGCATGTAGAGATGATGCACTGTGCATGGCTCACTGTTTTTGTGTGGTCACTAGAAACAGAAAAAAATTCCCTGCTGAGCTAAACTCTGTGACAGATGACACAGTAAAGATAATTTGTGAAATTTACAATTGTGATCAAATCTAAGCTATTCACCACCCTGGGTGAGAGTATGGATGCCCACTACTAGCATCTCCATGAAGAAGTGAAGTGGCTGTTCAGGGGAAGGGTGCTCTCTTGCCTTGTTGGCAAGAGGAAGAAGTAGTGCAGTTCCTGTGAGAGCAGAACTCTGACTTTGTACAGCCCCTATTGGACAAGGAATGGGTAGCTAAGCTTGTGTATTTGGCAGACATTGTTCATTTTCTCTATGAACTTAATATTTCTCTGCAGAAGAGTTTCACAAATAGTTTTTACAGTGAGACATAAGATGGATGTGTTAAAAGATGTGATTCTGGGATAGCTGTGTCTGAGGAGATATTAAAATGTTTCCACTCTTGCAAAAAAGTTTCTGATTGGCACTTATATTATGCAGAAAGTCCTAATCAATATGAAAAACAGCACATAAGGGCATTAGCTCACAACTTTAATCATGAGTCCTTTGAACATGAGAATCCACGGAAAACACTGGATTGAGAATCCCTTCATGGAAGATGGCCACTCTTGTGCAAAATAAAATATGTGTTTTATGATCACTCCAGGCACTGTATTTCTAAATCCTACCTAACCTGGTCTGAAGAAGCAGGGTAGTAGAAAAGAAATAATAAACCAAGCTAGCCAAGAAAGGATGATCATGGAGTCCATGGCCTTTTACCTTGTACTCTCTGCCTGGAGCCCCAAAAGCTAGAACACCTCTTTCTTTATTAAAATCAATACCAGGTGGCTTCAGGTCAAGAGAGAGAGACAAAAGTACATATTCAGTGAACTTTTACATATCAAAGGAAGAGGTTTAAGAAAGGATGACGTTGGGGGAACACCTTTGTTTAGGGTTGATACTGGGTATCATCTTACACCCTTGGAGCCTACCGCCATGGCTGCACACAGGGCACGCACTGACAGAGACTAGGTGCAGAGTACTGACTCCTGGAGCTACCTCCCGGCACACAGAAGAGCCAAATTAAAAGTGTAAAGAGCCACATGTGGCTCACGAGCCACAGGTTGCCGACCACTGACCTAGAGGATTACCTAGAAATAGGTACTTTGTCACTATCCTTCTCCCACCCGGTTTTGGATTGAACTGGTCAATGAAGAGGCCGGTTTGGTGGGCTCAGGACCATAGGATTGAAAATTCCTGCACTTTTCATTCTCATGCCAGGCTTGGTTTGATTCGTGTCCGGAAACCCTGCTCCAGACGCATTCTCACAGTTATGAGAGGAGACTTACAGTGTAGTCAACGATGTCTTTCACTCTTTCCCACAGAACTATATCATGTCTTCAGTGGGACTCATTTACCTCATTCAATACTGCACCTAACACAATTTTTCAGGTGAGCCAAAGGAAAATGCATATCCTAAATAATGCCTCGAATAAACCTCCATTTGTTAAAAATCTATCTACCTATTACAGAAACCATTTGAGTTTTTATTTTAAATGGTCCAAATTTAAAGAAACTCTGGAGATTTGGAGGAAATAGAATTTATGGTCTCGGAAACGTAATTATTGCCACAAAAATGTGATCTAATGACTCATGAGGCTAATAAATTTTGCATGTTTTGCGTTTATGATTTTGGAGACTGATGAAAGTTCTTAACATTTGTTATTTATTTATTTTGGAGTTGGGAGGGCCATACCTGGCAATTTTCAGGAATTATTCCTGACTGTGGGTTCATTCCTGGCAGGCTCTGGAAGCTCTAGTGGGTGTTGGGAATTGAACCTAGTTTGGCTGTGTGCAAGACAGTCTATCTGCTATAGATATCTATATATCTATCACTCTGGTCCCTCATTTATAAATTCTATAGGAATAAGTTTTATTTTAAAAGAGCAATATTCTTTATCATGAATTATTAATAATCTTTAGCTATCACCATTATAAGAAAATACATATTTATATTTAAAGGTTTTGGGATGCCGGGATTTGAACCACCATTCTTCTGCATGCAAGGCAAACACCCTACCTTCATGCTATCTCTCCAGCCCCCAAACATGAATTTTTAAAATGTATTTATTTACATATTTTTATTTGGGGGTTATCGGAACTTGAACGTGGTTTGTTGGATTATATGGGGTTCCCAGGTTTCCTCAATAGTCTGCATGAAAGGCAAGAGTCCTAAATCATTGCACTATTTCTCTGGTCCCCAAGATATGAATTACAAATAATACTCATGTGAAAAGATGAAATTTAGCATGTTGTTTAGAACTTGGATGAAACTGAAAGATGTCATATTAAGCAAAGTAAGTCAAAAGGAGAAAGACAAATACTGGATCATCTCATTCATGGGCTGTATATAAAGAAACAAAGCAAGGGATTAGATTGTATCCAATGGAAACAAGCTCTGAGATATTGAGGTTACAGAATTGATATCACACCCATATGACTATTGGTGAATTTAACCAACAGTGGTGAAAGGATATTGGTGGTTTGGTGGTTGGTGTAGCTTGATTACATTGTACCCCTGAATGTATTCACATTTATACCATTAAAATTACATATAGTCATAGATATATTAAATTAAATTAAGTAGGTAATTATCAGGCCCTTTGGAACTCTTTGGATTTACTTACCCTTTCCTGCCTATAAAATGTCTGTTTATTCATACAGTATAATATTTATGTTTGCGATAATTATTCCTTTGCTTTTGTGTGTGTGTTTTAAATAAATTTGGGGTTATTTTTGGTATCCTATCAAATTTATGTAAGTTTAAAAATTCTTTATATACTGTGGTTTTGTGGGGTTTTGTTCAACAATCATAGTTTAAAATTCCAGGTCTGTTTTTGCATGCAAATAAACTTCATTCACTTCCATTGTTGGATAGTATTTTTCCAGATGGTTATGCCACAGTTGATTTATCGTAGTTTTTGTTGATAGACAGCACAGTATTTCAAGTTACTGGATTTTATAAAATAAAATCTGTGACGAATTTTCTTCTATTTGCCTCTCAGGACAATGTACAAGAATTTCTTTAGAATATGTCCTTGGCCCTTGAAGTCAAATTGCTTCATTGTGCCATATGACCAACTCAATTAAGTATTTCAGATTATTTTTCCAAAGCAGTTATAATAATTTATATTTATATTAGCTGTAAATTAGAGTTCACTTTGCTCCCTGTTCTTTGAATTTTGTATTAAAAATATTTCAAATTTGGTCAAAATGGCACTTGGCAAATAGTTTCTACTTTATATTTTCAATTCTATTTTCCTGATAAGTACCAATCTGAATATTTAAAAAATATGTATTGGTATAAGCTTAATCACCCTTTCTAATCAAGATTCACTATCAAACATTCACCCAAGATTTGAAAAAAAATCACTCCAGGTCATTCCAGCAACTTTTATCTATAAGAACTAAACCACATCAAGCAGGAATTTTAAGGTAAGACACAAAATTCAAGGCAAAAACCTGAGAAAAGATTGACAAGAGTTGATATCTTGCTGATCCTGTAACTAAGGGAATACAGATAGTTGAAACCAAAGAGATCTAAAGTGTTGCAGGGGTATGTAGCCTCTCTGAACCATGTGTACACTGGTCTGCCTCTGAATAAGTACCTACCCTCACTTACAATAAATGGGTCTCACTCCCTTAAGGTTTTCTTCTGCAACTCTGGACATTCATTCTGTGCTTTCTTGTCCCACCTTGAGCAGTTCCTTCAAGGAGTGGTTGGGTATGCTCCTGGGATTGTGAACCTCTCACAACATCGCAACAAAATTACTTATACAGGAAAATACACGTAGATTTCTTAATTGTCTATGCTAATGAAAATGTATTTGCTTTGGGGAGAAATATCTCTCATGAGTTAGTTCTTGTGCTGTATCTAATATGTTTTTAATAAGTCTTGTGCATATGTGAAATGAGCAAATGATTTTGGTATGAGTTCAATCCCTTCTCTCAATTCTTTGCTTGTGTTCTATGTAGGGCAATACATCATTATTTGCTTTATTTAGATTCAATTTCTTGTGAATTCTACATTCAAATTCTTTTCCCTTTATGCTAGCAAGAGAAAACTAACAATATACTTTTATAATTCAGTAATGCAATCACAGGCAAAATTACTTATCAATCAATCAAACTTAATTGCTAAAAACTAATACAAAGCTAAAATCTCTGCCTTTTACAACTTATCTTCTTTTAAGTGACATGTAAAATTTATTTTATAAATGCAGTGTGATGTATTAGGAGTTGTGATGAGTGAAATGAAAACACAAACTCTGAGCCTAGACTTGCTAAAGAGAAAAGTAGGCAACATGAGTTGAAAGGCCTATGGGAAAAAGATAGTATTCCAAAAAACTTGAGAAAATTGTGACTGTGATAAAATTAAAGACTAAATTCTACAATAAAATGATGGGGATTAAGAGATTTGGGTTTAAATTTTGGCAAGATCCAGCTGTAGTGTCATGATTTTCTAACTTATAGTCCATTTGGTGGCTAATAAACTTTGACTTGAATTTTTAAATGCTTAACTTTGAAAAGAAAAAAAATATTCGAAAATATTCCTTTGAAGATCTTTAGGGACAATTATAGGTGACTTGATATAAATCATCAAGTCAAGTATCTGATATATCACAGGCTATATCAATACACACTCTTAAGTCTATGGTTGTCATAGACTTAAATAGACTCTTAAGTCTATGGCTGGAAAGAATTGGTAAATAGCACCCTGGAGTTGGAATGAAATAGTTGTAGTATTTAGTACTTGATGGCCCTATGAGCTAAACTCCAAATCTGGCCTTTATCCAAAGAGCAATGGGGGAAAATCAGAAGAATTTTATGCCAAGATGTTATGCTATTATATTTGAATTTTAAAAACATTTGCCATTGTGTTGTTCTGATATATTATAAAAGTAAATATATTTTGTTTTGTATGCAATTTAAAAAAACTAAAAGAAAAGAAAATCTGTGAGTGATGGCATCAACAAGAATCAATATTTCAAAGAAATAGATATAATTTTATAAGTTGATAATTCCAAGCAGTATAATAGAAGCCCCAGACACCCTTCTATATACAGAGTATATATTTAGACTACCAAACCAATGACAATATTCTTAGTAAAACATATGGATATTATTATATTTGTCATATCCACATATGCAGAAAAATAAAAATCATATGCTAGGAAATGGTCAAAAATTTTGATTACACTTTCAGTGTTGTGGCATTTCTGATTTTTATGTACTTAGATTGTTGCTGTCTGTTACTTATTATATTGGGTTGCATTCAATAAATGTTTGTCAAGCCAGCACTTATGTACAACTCACTTAACTGTTTAACTTACTCTCATATCTTATTGATTTTATTTATATATGGCTTTTCTACATAACATAAAATGGTATGTTTCCCATTGGCTTATTTGTTCTTTTCAATTTCATTATATGCAGTTATGTACCCAATAAATATTGTTGACATTTCATATGGTGTCCTTATAATGTTTCTCTGAAATAAATTTGGTACATTCTCCAATCCTCCATCCCCAAGTCATACATAATTTTCAGTGTTTTTCAAAAGCATGATTAGATGACAGATTAGGAGAAAAAATTCTAAGGAAGCAGAATTTCACTACGAATGCAGATTCCTTAGTACTACTCTGAATTCCTGAATCAAACTTTTCTGTGTCTGAGGGCCTGGAAACTGCACTTGAAAATGCTTCAGAAGTTATAAAAAATTAAAATATGAAAATACTTCAGTTGTCTTTGCACAGTCAAAAGAACTGGTCCATGGTGAAGATTGCCACAAATAGTGGGGACAGCTATTAGGGCAAAGAAGGGATCACTCTGACTAAGTTGGGAACAATCATTCTAGACAAGAACTGTGTGCTTTAAGGAGATAAAGTGATATGGAAGGCCCCCCCTTTAGTAACAATATTGGAACAACAGTGTTTGAAAGAGAGACAGATAGAGACAGACATAGAGACAGAGAGAAGAAAAATGTCATTGGGGATATTGGTGGCAGAAAATGTTCACTGGTTAATAGTGTGTATATTGTATGACTGAAACTCAATCATGAACAACCTCATAACTGTTTATCTCTTGGTGATTCAATTAAATATTTTACTTTAAAAATATAAAGAGAATGAAAAGTACATCAGAAAATGTATGAAACTTCTGAATTGAATAAAACTGAACCATCTTGTTATAGATTTATAATTTATAAATATTACTTGATTGATAAAACAACTTCTATGATAGAATTATGCTTTAACTAGGAAAAATTACAACAATCTCACAAAACAATGATGAATAGTATGGTACTATGATCTAAATGGTGTAGTCTATTTTTAATTCAATGGTGTTCAGAGGTAAAGAAGACATTGGGAGATAATAAAGACAGAATTTTTATGGACTTTTCAATAGCTATAACAACAGTTTTAGAAAAATTAATAGGGAACGTATCTTGCATGCTGTCAACTAAGTTAGATTCCCAGTCCTCCCCGTACAGTTTCTCAAATCCTGCTATTTGTTAGTTATCTTTGATTGAAAAGCCAGGAGTAAGTTCTGAGGACCCCCAGATGATGCTCCCCCAAATCAACCTCCCCCACAAAACAAAAACAAAACAAAGTAGAGCTCTAGAAAGATGACTACTCATTTACAAGTTGATGCTACAAAAAAGTCTAACTTTTAAAAGGCCATTCATAAGACATTTTAGGCATCATGACTTTAGAATTCTAACCTTCAGAACTGTGATAGAAAAAATTAATGTTCATAAACCATCCAACCTGTGAATTTTTATAGCAAATAAATAATGCATACACGAATTCAGTAACTTTTCAAGTAACTTTTTTAATTATTCTGACTCACAGGTTAAGATAGTAGATATTAGGCCTCATTGATTTTGATTTTGAAATTTTTGTGTGATTTTTTAAAGAATATTTTATGGGGCCCCTAAATTAGGAGGGAGAGCTAATTTTTAAGAATAAAGACAAACCTGTATCCATAACTGAGTTGATTTAAATATCTTAAATATTTAATAATTTTTCTTTTAAATAAGATGTTCATATAATTTTAATGATTTTTAATAAAAATCAAATGAGCACTTAAATAGAAATTAATAAAATATTTTAAATATTTAAATATAAAAATCAAACTTCAAATACAAAATCCTATACTATGTGAAAAATACATTGTATAAATCCAGACTGTGAAAAGAGACTACAGGGAGTTGGGCAGTGGCGCTGAAGGTAAAGTTGCCTGCTGCCTTGCCTGCGCTAGCCTAGGACAGACCACGGTTCGATCCCCCGGTTCCCATATGGCCCCCCAAGCCAGTAGCGACTTCTGAGTGCATAGCCAGGAGTAACCCCTGAGCGTCACTGGGTGTGGCCCCCCCCAAAAAAAAAAACAAAAAGAAAAGAGACTACAAATTTTATTTTCAAAATGCAGATGTTTTTCAGTTGATTGCAAGCTCCATATAAATCAATAAAGCCATCAGTAAAGCATTGACAAAAAATGAAGAGATCATTTTACTTTAATTATAATGTTTCAACATTAACAAAAAGTAAGTATAGGAAATCTTCCCTAATTATTTCTACATTACAAAACTTTTAATTATTGAGTATTTTCTCACCTTGATTCCATGTTGTTCAAAGAGCTCAATCATAAGATATACATTATTGCTGGAGTGTTGCTTTTCCTACTAATATTTAATGCTAACGTATTCTTATGTTTTGTTAATTGTATCTTAGTGCTAAAGGCAAGGAAAATTATAGAGAATCATTTCCCTGCATGGTCCTGGCTTAAAGCACCACATCTGGAGATGAGCTCTCAATGGCATGGTGTCTGGAATCATGGGGTCAATGTCCTGCCAAGAAAATGAGATTCTTAGGGATTCATGGAAGCTATTTTTATATACTTGAAGACTCATTTTGTGGAAGAAGGATTGTCAAGTGCCTTTTGTTGTTTTTCCTCTTTTATTCTAGAGAGCACAGTTAGGATCATTGATGTCAATTTAACAGATTTTTATTGATCCCACATAATATTCCAGGCTTTAGCATAGAATTTAAAGTTAAATGGATCAAGGGAATAGATGATATCTATACTAACATATTTTAAAATATTCTGGTAACCTACAGCATATTACATATCCCTCAGGTAAGAATACTGATCTAAGTTTATATATCATATGAATCACATAAATATATCATGTATATGTATATATACATATTTTCTTAAACAATTCCCCAGTGATATTTCTTGAAGAGTCTCTGAGTATGGATTTATTGGGTCAAAAATGGTCAATTGTATGGTAACCTATAGAAAATAGGTTTTTGTGACATATCTTAATGTAGTATAATATGATGTTTATAAGCATGTATGCCTGAAATATATGTTTACTTATATATTACAGGACTGTTTAGTTAAAAATAAAAGTTATATTTTTCTTTCTATAATGACTCTTAATTCTAATCCTCTTCTATGTTGAAGAATTGATTCTTAATTATCTAATTTGATTTTATTTTCTTATACTATATTATTTTACTAACTAGTTGGATAATTCTATTTTTCAAAAAAATGTTAAATAATTATCCTTCTGTTTGCTGCTCCACTATCACCTCAGGTGAGATAATACTTACCTCCAAACCAGATGAGTCCCAGAAGCCTCCACACCTGACCAGCATCAAATTAAAGGCCACAGCATAGCATGTGAAAAGCATGACAGACCTACTCAACAAATTATATAATGCTCATAATTATTCTTTTTTTTCACGTTGTGAAGATGAACAGAGAAGACTGCTTCCTCCAATTTAATTCCTCAGTATTTTTTAGAGGGGGTTAAGTGCAATGACTTATCTCCCCCAGCACTGCAAGAACACTCAAAAAATGGAGAAAACACAGAGTAGTCCACCATGCACAATGAATAAAAATGATATCACCAAAGACATAAGAATACCACTTATGTCTTTAGTGGCATTATGCAGTTTAAGGAATTCAAAGAAATAGCACAAGCAATCAGCAAAGCATATGAAATTATGAGTCAAAATTTAAAATGCATAACAGTCATAAATGAAGAGTATGGTAGGTGGTATAAAAGAGTCATTAGAAGCTCTTTGAATATGCTCAGAATAACAGAAGCTGAGCAAAAGGTCAAGGAATTTCAAGCTGAGAAGGAGGAAAATGTTAGAAAGTAACAGAAGGTGGAAAATAGTCTGAAAAGAAATGAACAACATATAAGGAAAATGGAGAATTCGGGGATGAGTATAAGAGAAACAATGTAAGATTTATTAGAGTTCCTGAGGATAGGAAGGCAAATGTGGTGAAGAAACAATAGTTAAAGAAAAAAATAAATGATGAGGATGAAAGCATGGAAACTCCAAAGATCAAGGGTTTCAATAAAAGTAGGTCAAATTAGGAAAACTCTAAGATGTATTATACTCACAATGACAAAATTTAAAGATAGAGACAGATTATTGGAAGAAGAAAGATCAAAAAAGATACTTACAGTGGAAAACCCTTAAGAGGTATGACAGAGCTATCAAATGAGACTGAGCCAGAAGAGTAAGGAAGAATATAATACAAAAACTCAACAAAATGAACACCTCACCAAGAATTTTCTATCTAGCTAGATTATTATTCATATTACAAGGAACTATACAGAGCTTCATGGAAAATAACAACTTAGGAAATTCAACGCCTTGAAACTATATTTGGAAAAAAGAATTAAAAGAGTGGAAGAAACTTCCTGAAACGTGAAATTGACTATGGCACCCAAAAATGGTGCTTATGGTTGAATTCAATTAGAATAAAAAATATGAAAAACATATAGATATAACAATCACAAATTGTCTTATTTATTTATTTTCTGATAATTTTATTTGTCATTTTAAGTTTTTTTGGGGGGGGTTTGTTTGTTTGTTTTTTGGCTCACACCCGGCAGTGCTCAGGGGTTACTCCTGGCTCCATGCTCAGAAATTGCTCCTGGCAGGCACGGGGGACCATATGGGACACCGGGATTCGAACCGATGACCTTTTGCATGAAAGGCAAACGCCTTACCTCCATTCTATCTCCCGGGACCCATTTTCTTAAGTTTTATTGGACAAAGTTAATTGAAATAGTTCTTTTATAAGCCAGCTAAGGGAGTAGGTTCATTGAAGAGTTCTGGGGGCACTTGGCAGGATTGTTATTGGAACATCATATGTTTGTAACAACTCTATTATGAATAACTTTGTAAATCATGGTGTCTCAATTAACATTTCTGAAAAAATGGTAATTGTGTGTTTGATTTATGAACTTGTCAAATAAATCCAGAGTTTTCACCAAATTGCCCAAGAAATCCATGTCACAAGTAAGTTTGAAAGTTCTTGACTTGAGTACAGAATAGTGAAAGTTCTTGCTTGAGTACAGAGTAAAGAGTTTGACTCCCAGACCTTCCACACATCGCCAAGTAAAATCCCAGGAAAACTAACATGATCTTGGAAAAGCCTCACAACAAATTGTGTGGTTCTGTGAATATCACAAAAACAAAGAGAAGGGAACAAACAGCACAAAAGGCACAGAGTAATTTCTTTGATCTTTGTTCATATGTAACACATTTGTATAAGTTATTAATGTCAGTTATGTTTATCTTCCTTTCCCTTCTTATTGCACTCCTATCTCTTGCATTTATTCTTTTTTTTTAAATTTCATTTCCATTGAGTATCAGACTTACAAAATTATTCATAATTGAGTTTCAGACATACAATATTTCAACAACAATCCCTTCATCAGTGATCATTCCCTTCACCAATGTTCCTAGTTTCTCTTACAACTCTCAATCTGTCTGAGTAGCAGGCAACATTTTTAAAATTAGGCTCTATACTATTATTGATGTGGTTTCAAGCACAACATGCTACCAACTTCCAGTACTCGAGAGAAGCCACTTTCCACTACCAATCTTTTTTTTTTTTTTTTGTTTTTGTTTTTGGGCCACACCCGGTGACGCTCAGGGGTTACTCCTGGCTATTCCCTCAGAAGTCGCTCCTGGCTGGCACGGGGGACCATATGGGGAACCGGGGGATCAAACCTCAGTCCATCCTAGGTTAGTGCAGGCAAGGCAGGCACCTTACCTGCAGCGCCACCACCCGGCCCCTCCACTACCAATCTTATAGTGTTCCTCACCCTGTCTTATTGCCTCCCACACAAACTCACTCTTTATTTTTATAAATAGGATAAATGGAAAAAAATAGCTGTAAGAAATAATAAAGATTAATAATCTGTCTAAACAGTAGATCCTTCAGAGCTGATTTTTGAATGATTTGAGTTTATACTTTCTAAAAAACACCCTAGCTTCAGTCAAAATTATGCTATTATATTTAAAAAACAAAAAGCTTTCCATTATTTGAACTAATAGGATATTTTTCCTTAAATAACTGGCAGGAGGTCAGAGTGTCCTTGATTCAAAGTTTCATGATTAGTACCAATTCTGTTCTTCTACTTGCTCTTGGACACTTTCAAGGAAAATTGAATATAAGAAACTACTGTTTATTCACCTACTAAATCTCCATAGAAAGTGTTTTCTCCAAATTTTATGTATTTCTGTTCAACAAATTTCCCTTGTTATAGCTGGGTGTTTTGTCTGGAGCTTCTCAGTGAAAATGCTTTTGTTTGGGGAGGCTGGAAATTTTTTTTTAGCAAGCTAGATTTTCCCATGCTAAATTCATTGAATGTTAATAGTTTTCTCCACTCATTTAATAAACAAATGAACAACAAACAAACAAACATAAAATCAAACATAATTCTCTACAATTTTCTTTTATTTTCTTTTTTGGCGTTTTGGGCCACACCTGTTTGATGCTCAGGGGTTACTCCTGGCTAAGCACTCAGAAATCACCCCTGGCTTGGGGGGACCATATGGGACTCCGGGGGGATCAAACCGCTGTCCTTCCTTGGCTAGCGTTTGCAAGACAGACACCTTACTTCTAGCACCACATTGCCGGTCCCACCCTCTACAATTTTCTAACCACTTTCCAAGAGTCTAGCAATTACTCCCCTATTAGCAGAGCACAAAATGATCTACTCCTCCTCCTCTTTTTTTCACTTCTCTTCCTCCAGCTCCTCCTCTTCCACATCCTACTTTTTGTTGTCTTCTACATCCACATTCTCTTCTCCTCCCTTCCCCTACCACTTTCTCCTCACGTTTTCTTTTTTCTTTTTTCTCCTTCCCCACAGTCATAATTCATCATCATCATCATCATCATCATCATCATCATCATCTTCTTCTTCTTCTATTACTTTTATTCTTGTTTTTGTTCTCCTCCTCCTCCTTTTTCTTGTTCTTCTTTTTCTTCTTCTACCCCACCTCCTCTCCTCTTCCTTCTTCTTAATCTCCTTCTCCTCCTCCTACTTCTCCTCCTCCTTCTTGTTCTTCTTGTTCTTGTTCTTGTTCTTCTTCTCTTCCTCCTTTTTCTCCTCCTCCTTCTCCTCCTTGTCCTCCTTCTCCTTCTCCTCCTCCTCCTCCCTCTTCTCATTCTTTTTTTTTGTTTTTGTTTTTGTTTTTGGGTCACACCCGGCAGTGCTCAGGGATTACTCCTGGCTCCATGCTCAGAAATTGCTCCTGGCAGGCACGGGGGACCACATGGGGCGCTGAGATTTGAACCGATGACCTTTTGCATGAAAGGCAAACGCCTTACCTCCATGCTATCTCCTGGGCCCCTCATTCATTTTCTTGTTCTTGCTATTCTTGTTGTTCTTGTTGTTCTACTTTTATTCCTCCCTCTCCTTCACCTTTTCCCTCTCCTCTTTCTTCTCCTTCACTACTTCCTCTACCTCAAATATATCTTTTTTACTCCCTTTGGAAAGAAAAAAAACCACACTTGTTATACTTAAGAATTAATCCTAGCTTTGGCCTTAAGGTTTACTCCTAGTGTTGCTCAGGGAAACACATGTGGTGTCAGAAATTAAATCCAAGTCAAACATAAAAAGTAAGTAAGCCCTTTACCTTATTTCTCTGACCCATCCTTTATCTCTTTATGTTTTTCTCTTCTCTTTTCCTTTAATTCATATGTCTGACTTTCTATTAACCAAACAAACTTATTTCTGATTTCTGTGAATTATGTGACTCCAAATGATGACTTTTCCTAGAAGTAAAATAAGTCATTGCTAGTAACAGAATTGTCATTCACTTTCAGTGTCTGTTTCTTGATGTTCAATTGCTATCATGAATTGAGGCTTGGTCATTGAATTCTTCAAGCTTGACTCAAATAATATTGGGTTCTTTTTATTCCAACTTTCTCCTTTTCCCCCTAGTCACTCTCTCTGTGTGTACCCTGACTCCTAAAGCCTCTGGATGAGACAAAATTATTCTCTCTTTCTATGGGAGTTATAGGTAAAACAGTGACTAAAAGCTGGATGTTGAACTGAACAGAGGGAAGATAGCATCTGATAGTAGGTCAACCTCACAACCTGGACCTGGATAAGGTGTCTGGACACAGCTTCGAATCTAGTGGTTCAGCAGAATAAAAAGTGCTGTCTGACCAAATCTTCTTGGCATGAGTAGTTAGAATCCCAACTGGGAGAGGGGAGTCATGCTGGGGAAATCACTAGGGCGTGGATGCAAAGTCTTACCAAGTGTGAAGAAAGCGTGGGCTGTGGAGCCAAAATACAAGAGGCCTGGTTAAATGTGAACTTCAGATCAACAGGGAGTTTTCTTTTTAAAGAATAAAACATACTCGCATGCATTAATCTACGTACAATGCATAAGAGTAGTGTATGTATTTTGGGAGCATATTTATATTAATGATTTATTGTTTATCTGGAATTTAAACTTCAATGTGTTTTTCATCTGGCAAGCTTATATTGTAGGGACTTCCATATGGCAGGCTGCCCAGGCTTCTGGAGCTGGGTGAGAAATAAATCCACGTGGAGTACTCACCATTGTGGAGTCTGAATATGGTTAAATGTGGGGCATTTTATCAAATAAGTAAATATTTTATGTAATAAGGGCTAGTTTTCTCATTCCAAAAGAAAAAATTGGGTTTATGGAAAGAAAGAAAACAAGAATAAACTCTGTGATGTTGGACTGAAATTCCTTTTTGGTCTGAGTCCATACTTTCAAGATGTAGAGTGAGATAACAAAAGAAGCCTGGATTTAAATTCACATATTGTGTACACATTTATTTTCACTTATTTTCTAGTTCTGTTAACTTAGATGAATTAGAGTGACAATATCCCAGAGGCAATGAACAGAGCATACACTTTAATATTGGTCTCACTTTATAAAAAAAAAATCAAAGAATCTAGAAGAAATGCTTGATTTTAAGAGACTATTTTATTAAACAAAATTTGGGACTTTGTGAAGTAGCAGAGTGATAGCCATGAGGTTTATCTGAGGCATGGTTATTGCTAATTAAAAAAAAGTTGAGGGATGGAGATATAGATCAGTGGTAGAGAACTTGCATTGTCTGCCTGTGACTAGGATTTGATCCTGCTAACCTATAATGTTTGCTTAGACCATCTAGAAGTAATCCTAAGCAAAGAGTCAGAAGAAAACCCCAGAGCATCATCAGGTGTGGCTTCCCACCCCTGCAAAATTAAAAAAAGATAATGTCAAGTGCTAGGTATCAAACCTGAGTCAGTCATATGCAAGGCAAATACCTTACCCTCTCTGGTTTCACTCTAGCTGTGATATTTTTAAAGCAAATTTGTTCTGCTTCAATAAAATATAATTACAGAAGAAAATTCTATATTCCTCAACTTACATAGTTTTAAATTAAACTAGAATGCATAATTGTATATTATATATAACATATATTGAAGTGTTTCAGGTATATTGCTATGATTATTGTTAAAACATGCTTGTACGGCCAGAACAAATCATTTGTAATGTTGAAGGCAGTGAAAGAAAATGATATTTTATGTCTTGATGATTATATTCCATTATACGTTAGTCAAATACATATAATATAGAAGTCATAGTGACTATGGACTTTGGTTCTTTATGATATGCCAATGTAGGCTCATCAGTTGAATCCACAGTGTAGGTTAAGAAAAAATCTACCACTCTAGTGAGTGATATAAATAATGATATAGACAGGGAATGTGTGGAGGATCCTCAGTAGAAAATCTCTCAATCTTCTGTTCTAAAAATGAAAAAAAAATTAAGTCTTAAATTTTGGAAAAATGTGCTTGAGAATAGGTAAAATTTTATTAAGTGGAATTCAAGAGGTATTTTGATTAATTGGGCTTAGTGGCTAACCCAAGAAGGAGAAAGTGGAAATCCCCTTGTCTTCTGATCATTCTGGCACATTTCCAAATATATCAATATGTATTACTGCCTTGGGAAATTGAACAAAATCCATTTGCAGTAAGTGTCTTTGACAATCAATCTGCCTCACAGCATGCTATCAATCAGTGACTTTTCTAAAGTTCCTCAGACGAGTGGAACTGACTGAGTTAAAACTGTGATTTTGCACAATCTGTATCTTCTAAGGTTGCTTCCAAGGTCACATTCTTAAAACTGGCTAAACCAAGTGGAAAATCTGGCTCTAAATTCAAGGATTTGAATATCTGGTATTCTTATCAAAAGTGATATTCAATTTTTTTCTCCCATTTCAATTTGCTAAAAACATCTGGCATTATAGAACTGAAGTTCTCTAATTCCCTTGAGGGAAAATTCTATATATCTTAGATTATTGGGTTTCACAACTCAGAGTCTTTTTTGTAAAATTAATGTTACAGTGGTAGTACCTATTTTTACAGTTCTTTTCTGCAATATGAAAATAAGTTATGTCGATAGAAAGTGCTCTGGTAAGACTTGGCATAAGAGTAACACTATGGCTCAGTGGTAGAGCACTTGTGTGAGACTGCATTTGGTTCCCTGCACTGCCATAAATAAATTAATAAAGAAATTTGGGGGGGGAAGGACAAAAATAATTTGGGGGGGTCTGAGATACAGTTCAGTAGGCAAATCTCTTACCTTGCAAGTGACTGGTCCTAGTTTGATCCCTTACACCATCTATGGTTCCTTCAGCCCTACCACGAATGATCCCTGAATATAGAAACAGAAGCAAAATCTTGGCACTTCCTGGTGTAGTCCCTGGAAATAAAAGATACAAACCAACAAAAATGTGTTACACTTACATTTTAAATAAGATTAGATGATGGAAATACAACGAGAGTCATTCTACTTAGATTTTTCATTGATAACAACTGGGACCTTGATTTTAAGAGCCAACCAAATATACTCTCTATCTAAAAGCCAGTTTTCTATTACACACTCCGAGTATTAGCAATAGAATTGAGATTGCTAAGGACTGTGGGGCAGGAGGTGACTGTGAGATCTCTACAGGCAGTTGTAGAGAGAAGCTGATACTCTCTTGAATATATAACATCCTGAAACACTACTGTGAACAATATTATAAATGATGGTACCTAAAACACAAAATCAAAATCATTCAACTAAAAGACAACAGCTGACGGAAGTATGGAGGAACAGGAGGATAATTGAGAATAGTAATTTTACAAAGGTTAAAATAACATGCAGTGGTTGGCTTTGAGTTAATTGCTTTTATTACTTCTGGACGAAATTATTAAACAAGAAACAGCTAAGAAAATCATGGTTCCTACTCTGATTTGGCCCGTGTCATTCTATTGCATTCTGATTCCATCCCATGTATGCATTATATTTATCAGGTATGACTCAAAGTCTACACTGCATTTTTGTAAATTAGCATTTCAGTTTTCACAAACTGTCAAGTACTGTTCCTCTGGAATTGTTTGATTTGATTTTAAAGAAACATAGTTTGTATTAATTATGTTGCAAAGGGGAAATTGACTCTTTTCCACATCTCCACACTTATAAGAGTTTGTCTGAAGAATTATTAGGTCCCTTATGTTTAGATTCTCCTGTTGTTCTAGTGTCTCTTTATTCTGAAGGAATATGTCATCGCCCAAATTCCTACCCTATTTTACATAGATTTTATGCTGGTGTAGCAAGTGTATCTCTATCGTTGAAAGCGGGACTAAAAATTCATAGTACTGATGTCAGTAAGCCATCATCACCATGCTGCTTATTGTTAGGCTTTTAAAGTAGTCACTAGGTGAGATAAAGGTAAAATTTAACTTCACTTGTATAGTCAATATTATGAAATATATTATGAAAAATATTATGAAATATTATGAAAGCACACATATATCTCCCTTATAAATTGTCTACAACAATCTGGATAATTTTACTGGAAAACAGTTATAGGGCAAGACAGTATTTCCCTTGAGAAAGAATTTGAGAAAGTGAGAACAATTCAAGTCAATATTATTACTGAAAAGTAGCCATTTGGGCATAAAATTTATTGTATGCTAAGTATTTATAATTATGAAGGCCATCCCTTAAGATGAGAATCTTTGAACTTAATAAATGACACTCTTCATATCTCAGTGGTACTTCACCGAAACTTTAGCTCATCACCCAGACTCTTCTAAGTTGAAGGCATCATCACTCAGTGATCACTGAATAAATGAGTATGTTTTCTTGAATTCCCCTCCCAACCCATCTATCCCCAAAAGGAAACATCATCGGGCACTGTTGCCAATGCTAATAAATTGAATTTGAAAAGCAGAACTTTTTTGTACAGTAGAAACAAAACAGTCCTCATACATATTGAAAAACATTCCATCTTTTTATTTTGAACTCAACTTTTAAAATAAGGTCATTTGTCTCACCTTGAATTAATTTCCTAGAGCTATTATAATTTCTTAAAAATGTAGATTCAAATGAGTAAGAAAATTAAAATGATATAAATAATAAAGAAAACACCTCACGTTCATTTAAGTACTGATGATAGACTATAAATGAGAAATTTTTATTAGACAAACCCATTTTTATTGCAATTGACATGTGGTATTGGAAACTAAATAGTAGAAACTTAACTAGAAAGCAATTTATTTTTTACAGATAACAAAAATCTGGGAGGTGGGGCATCATGATCTAGCAGGGTAACTTACTTGCCAGATTGCTTACAGACACCTTTTGTTCCTTCCAATGTTCTGTTCAGCCTGCAAAGCATATGGCCTGACACTGAAGCTTCACTATCCTGTGAACTGATGATCTTTTTCATGAATATTCCTGCAAGTCATTGAATGACTGACTTTCCCTTAAATCTTAGTGATTAGAAGCAAGACACACAACTTATCTAGTGGCAACATTATAAAGTTAAGACTGTTAAGTTGATGTGTTGACAATTCATAGAAAAATGGAATTTTTCTAAGTAATAAAAGAAATGAAGAACGGGCATTGCAAAGGGCTCTAGGAGAGTTAATTATAAGAATTAAAGAGTCTTCTCTGCCCTGCATCCACCGAGCTCCAAATTATTTTCTCTTGGTTTTTGGGTCACAGTCGGCAGTCAATCCCAGGTCAATCCCAGGTTGGCTGCATGCAAGGCAAATTCCCTTCCTACTGTACTAACACTTTGACCCAAGCTCCAAAATTTTTAGTTGAACTTTATTATTAATTTTTTTGAGGGTAGGGTTCGGACACTGGTGGTGTTCAGAAATTATTCCATGCTTTGTGCTTAGTGATCATTCCTAGCAGTGCTTAGGAGACTATATACATTTCCAGGGATAGAACCAAGGTTAGCCATAGGCAAAACAAGTAACTTACACAATGTACTATCTCTCTGGCCTCATTTTAAATATATATTCATGTTTACAACTCTCAACATATTAGATATAGAAGTAATTTACATCAAACTTTATGGTAATGAACATTATTTTTGGAGCACCAGGGGTTAAATCCAGGGTCTCACACATAAAAAGGTAAGTACCATACTGCTGAGGTATATTTTTATTTTTATTTTTATTTTATTTTGTTTTTTGGGTCACACCCAGTGACGCTCAGGGGTTACTCCTGGCTATGCGCTCAGAAGAAGTCGCTCCTGGCTTTGGGGACCATATGGGAAACCAGGGATCGAACCGTGGTCCGTCCTAGGCTAGCGGAGGCAAGTCAGGCACCTTACCTTCAGCGCCACCACCCGGCACCAGTGTATGTTTTTAGCTGATACTGAGAACTACCTGCCATTCCTTAGAACTTTCTCTATTTTCAATATTGAAAAAATATAACAACTAAGATCAGAGAGAAAACAACAAAAGCTTATTTTCCTAAAATCTTTTTTATTCATAAATTAATAAAAAAAATTCAGTGGGAAAACAAAAAAATATTCTTAACACTTCCATTTAACCTCATTTTGAGATACTAGCAAAAGCAATAAAGCAAAGAAATAAGACATTCAAATTAGAAAGGATATAAAGTGTAAAAGGTCTCTGTAGATATTATATATGTGTAATATAATATCATATATATAATATGCATATATATCACAAGTGATTTCACTGAAAATGAACCAAAACTGTGAAAACAAATAAACATTCAGTAAAGATTTAAATCACAAAACCAATATACAAAAACTATCTATGTTTTGCATATAGATAATGACAAAAAATATGAAAAAAATAATAATATTTACAATGTGTCAAAATTAATAAAATATATAGAAATAACTAAGGAGATAAAATATCTCTACACTGAAGTTATGTCTCTGAACAGGAAATTTAAAAAGTTTACAAATAAATGTGAAAACATTCTGTATTTGCAGCATGAAAAATATTTTAATTAATAATTCTATTCAAAATAACACATAAATTCAAATCATTATCAAAATTCCATTAGAAAATTTCCCGATTAGCTGGCGCTCTTAGCGCAGTAGGCAGTTTCAGATTAATACAGTCCTAAAGATCCTAAATAAAATATTTGAATGAAAGATAAACATATAAAACATATAAACATAAAAAACATATTAAAATAAAACATCACTGGATTCAAATTATATTATAAAGTTTATTGTTAAGTCAAATTATATTGTGGAGTATATTGTGAAATCTATGGTATTAACCTATAAACAGCATATCAACTGATGGAACAAAAGACTTAACAATTTTATATATGTAAGGTGAATTAATTTTGGTTATCAAAAATTTTTGCATGGAAATTTACATATAAAAATAAAATTCTATCTTTACCTTATGCCTTACCAAAAATAATCTCTAAGTATATCAAAGGCACATATAATTTCAAAATAAAATTTATAAAAATATAACAAAGACAAAATACTTTCATCTTT
This sequence comes from Crocidura indochinensis, assembly GCA_004027635.1. Taxonomy (NCBI): domain Eukaryota; kingdom Metazoa; phylum Chordata; class Mammalia; order Eulipotyphla; family Soricidae; genus Crocidura; species Crocidura indochinensis. Next base: position 9,982 of record PVKC010001605.1, on the reverse strand, counting down.
GACTTTGATGAACTTTTTTTGTTTGTTTGTTTGATTGTGTTTTTGGGCCACATCTGGTGACACTCAAGGGTTACTCCTGGACATAAGCTCAGAAATTACTTCTGTTTTGGAGGACCACATGGGACACTGGGGGATCGAACCGTGGTCTGTCCTAGTCTAGTGCCACTATGGCAGATGCCTTACTGCTTTGAGTCACTGCTCCGGCCCTTATTTTGATGAACATTTATATTTGAGAAAAGAGAATTCTTGTGCAGTGATGATGAGAAAGTCAATTAGTAAAATTACTTTAAAAATAGCATCAATACTTCTATAGAAAAATTAAAATTAGAACTTCCTTATAATCTAGCAATTCCACTTCGGGAATATATATATATATATATATATATATATAAAGGAAATTAAATCATTATCTTGGAAATATATGTTCAATATATAAACATACATAGAGCCAGCATGTGGAAACAAATTATGATGTTAGATATATGATACATGAATAAAGTAAATGTGCTGAGTAATCTGTAGGGATGGATATAAATATATATGAATGTATATTATATACCTATACTTTACTATAAAATATTCAGCTTAAAAGAAGGGAATTGTGTCATATGGGAAATAATGAGTGAATCTGGAGGACACGATGCTAACAGAATAATAGAAAAATGAATATTGCACAAAAGCACTTATATGTAGAAAATAAATCAAACTTACAATAACAAAATAGGATAGAGATTACCAAAGATTATGGGGTAGGGAAATTGAGCAAACAATAATTAAAGTGTACAAAATATGGTTATTTGAAAGTTCTTGTTATTGTATGTATTGCACAGTGACTATAGTCAATAATATATATTAGTTATTGAATTTTTCTTTGCTGATAGCAAGTATTATTATAATATAAATATGGCCCATAAGATTGACAGTGAATTTTATGCTGTAATATTGAATATCTAAAGTTGTTATCAACAACATTGTAAATCGCCATAAATAAAATAAGTTTTCAAACATGTGGTAAGTATATGCTGTGATAGATTGCTAATTATATTGCTTTGAAAAGTCAGTTTTCTATACTTAAATATATCAAACAATTATATACCATGAATCTTACATTTTAATTTTATCAATAATACATTTATAAATCTGGAAGAAAATAAGAAATATATATAATTTCTGAAATAGAGGTATATTAGACAACAGTTACAATGCCAGAATACATAGAAAGACAAAATCTGAAACAAGTGGAAGTAACAAGTATATTTATTGAAAAATGCAGTCTTAGTATTAATTACTCGTCTTGAATAGTTCAAGGAGGAAATGTATCACAGAATAAGTACAATAAGAGAACACTCCTTTACATGTTAAGGAAAAACTAATTTTTTCTATTCAAATAAGACTTCCATATTTCAAAAATGTAAAACAAACTTGATTATTATAAGTCATATTTCTTTCCCCACCCCACATTTCTAGGATAAAGTAAAAATTTTCAAGAACCTAGACAAAAATATATACATTTAAAAAATGAGAGATTGAAGAGATTTTATAGGAGGTAAAGCCCTTAAGGTAAAGTATGGCCCCAAAAATAAACAAGGTACTTTAAAAGGTAAAATAAAAATTTTATATTTAGCATAAAGTATAAACAGTATTTGCCTAATATTATATTAAGTCAGTGTTTGCAATGGGCAGAGAAAGCTACATTAAGTCAAGCTGATATTTATAGGTCTTCAGATGGAAAAGTAGACTAAGAATATCAGCTGTAGGGCTAGATAGATAAATAATACAGATTTAAGTCATTTTGCCTCGCATGCAACTAACTCTGGTTCCTTTCCTGGCACCACATATGCTTCCCTCAACACAGTTAGGGGTGGTCTAACCTCACCCCAATCCCACCTAACCCAATAGAAAATTGAAAAGCATCTGTAATGTCTTGAGGACCAAATTTGAGTGAAATGTATTACTTCTTGTCATTCTTGAAATGATGTCATGATAAGGGGTGCAATAACTATTTCCATTCTGCAACTGAGAAAATTAAGGCATATTTATTTAATTGTCTTTATCATTAATTTTAATTTGAATTTGAAGCCAGGTAGTTTGGGCAGAGAAATACACTTTATTCCACTCTGTAAAGAGATTGTCAAGAAATCTGAATGAATGCTGAAAGTGACAAAAATAAAGGATCTTTTCTCAAATCTACTTTTTTGTTGTGTTTATTTTTTCATCTCTATAAGGAAATTCCTTACTTACATTTTTATATGTAGTTATAACTTTACATATTTATAGTAATAGAGACTGGATATGAATTTCACTATAGTAATTTTCTTCATGTTTTTTTATGCTTTTATTTGTCTAGTATGAGAGCAGGAAGATAAATATGTGGAACTTTCTTTAGCCTCAAATGTCTCTGTAGCTAATTCTAGGAAACCTAAACTTGAGTAGAGTAGAGCTAAATTTGCATATACAATCTGCTACTGAGTCATTAGAATAGTTGGTCTCTAGTTCATTCTCTGTCCCCTCATAAGTATTACTGAATTTATGTAGCCATTTACTAGGGAACAAATCATGTTGGTCATAAATTCATTTCCTGTTGCATCTTCTGGGTCAGTTTAATAAACTGCACAAAGGATTCAAGTCTAATGTGGAAGTTGGCTCATATTCTTTATCTCTTATTAGATGCTACTATAACCCTATCTAACCACACTCTAATACCAATATTTTTGATGGTAAATTTCCTTGCTGTTCCTCTGTTGAGAGGATAAGCTCTAGAATCTGTCCAGTAGATAAGTAAAGTAAGTGTCATGTATCCTGGATGAAATATGATTATATTAATTAACTCTTCCTTTAAAAAAATGATTAGGCTGGGGCCCGGGAGATAGCATGGAGGTAAGGCGTTTGCCTTTCATGCTAAAGGTCATCGGTTCGAATCCTGGTGCCCCATATGGTCCCCCGTGCCTGCCAGGAGCAATTTCTGAGCATGGAGCCAGGAGTAACCCCTGGTTGTGACCCAAAAACCAAAAAAAAAAATAAATAAATAAATAAAAAGATTAGGCATTGCTGTCTCTCCAAATACCACCATGTATGATCCTAGTGGCACAGAATAACAGCCTGCTTCCAAACACCACACCCATAGTCAAACTTCACCAGGAATTCCTGATTCACCAGGAATTTCCCTCCTAGCATCATTCCCAGGAGTGTTCCTAAACCTCACTGGCCCTGACACTACAGAGAATCTAACAATGATATCTGGGAATGGTTTACAACATCTAAGAAGAAGTCCTGCAAACAGTTATTTATAAGTGTATGCCAATGGGTTTCTGTTGTAGGAAAACCGACTTATTTTTCACTTCTACATATCAGGCAGCTCATATAATACTTGCATCCAATTACTTTTGGTGAAAAATAGCATAATCTTTAGACAATTTTTGAATTCATTTTTAAGCTACTGGAAGCATTTTGGGGAAGATCTGGGGAGACTTATCCAGGTTTGCTCAGGATTTTCTTCTGACTCTTAGTTCTGGGATCAGTTCTAACAGTGCTTGGGAAATCATGAAGCACCAGAGTCAAACTGTTAGACCACATCCAAGTCAAGTTTCCTATCATCTATATTATCTTTCTGAGTTCTGTTTATTTTTATGGGAGATTTTAGAGTTGGGAGGATGGCTTAAAGAGTCATGCTTTGCCAAAGGGAAGACTGAGATCAAACTCAGACCTTCAGGTTGTGACCCCCGTCTTGTCAGTTCTGAACTCCAAATGAAGGTAACATTTAATTGACTATATATTATTTACCCTAAAATGTATTATGCTCATTTAGATATGAGAACATTGAGGATCCAATTAAAGTTAAAGGATTTGATCATATTTCTGTGTTGAGGATATGAGAGTTGATATTTATAGTGGTAAGTGAAATTCTAAAGTCAATTCTTGTAGCATCATTGCCTGTAAGTTATTTGAGGGCAGTGGTGGTAGTAGCAAGGGAGGGAGGTGTTTCTAGTTTTCCTCCTTGGCTGGGGAACATGATCTCATATGAGTCAGTATCAGTTCTTCTGGCTCTGGGCAGCAACTTAGCTATTCTCAGTGATGAGATATTTTGGTCTGGTGATTATCATGAGGTATAGTCAACCAAAAAGCATCCTTATGAATTATGTGTCTCATTCATCATGTTGTTTATTTACAAGATTTGGAGTTAGATGAGAGAAGGAAGAAGGAGGCAGGAAATCAAGAATTCCAAGGGAGGAAAGGCAGTAACACTTGGAAGGTAGAAACAAAATTCCATTAATCACATATATAAAAATAGACTTAATATTAACTATAATGTACTGAGTATCTTATGTTAAATGTATTAGATACAAACTATTAGCTTATAGGGGAGCTCAATATCCTGGGTCTGTTTGTTTCTGCATAGGAGAGGTCAAAATTGGAATCTTCTTTGTAGTAATCACTATGAAAACCCGAGTTGAAGAATTGAATGCAATAATAGACAACTTTCTCCTCTTCTTGTCATTATATAGTCTTACTCACAAGTGGACTTAAGAATAGAGACAACTGAATGTTGAGGAATGGCTTATATCATTACTTGTGAATTTGGGTAAGTCTTGTTCATTTCACCTCAATGAGTCATTTCAAAGAAACAGAAAAGCAAAGGAGTAACACGTCTAGAACAAAATTTGTTTATTTTGTTAACATTGAGACTTTTCAATACTTTTGCTTTACTTCAAAAAGAGATTAAAGCAATTTACTAGATATCAAGTGATGCATATAAAATAAATAAAATAACATCAGAATCATAGAAAATATTTATAAACACAAATACTTCATGAAATAAATCAAGTTTGTTTAAGGGTGAGTGTGTTGGAAGGTTTTTACTTTCTGAAATTAGGGTTATAGTTCAGAAGTTTCTGGGAACCAAAAGGAAATTAAAGGAAAAATAAGTTATGCATTTTGTATTATCTATGAAGAACACTTATTTAATTGGTATGACAACCATATCAAAGATCTACTATTGTATATTATTTATATAAATATATTGCATATTTATAGTTTGCTCAATGAATGCTTACTTGCTCTCAGTTTTAGTAATTATTTTCCTTCTCTGTGAAGGTTGTTTTGGGCAATCTTTAGATTATTCACACTTCTGTATGTCAACAAACACAACATTATGGGTCTTGACCACCATGTTCAATTTGGGATTAATACTCATCGAGACCATTTATTTGTCCAGTGCAAAGAGAATCAAGATTATTGCTTGGCTTTCTACTCTCTGCTTTTCCTTCTTTGTCCTCCTGAAATTCTATATAATTACAAACTGTATCTACAAATTGTATTTTCCTGCAGAAATAACAATGTGATTAAGTCATGTCTATCTATGTCTCTCCTCAAAAGTATGACTTTGTGATATGTCAATATATCTGCTCCTTTGAGGGAACATTTCTTTTGAGCATGACAAAATAACAAAAAAGAAACTATCTGTGCTTGTGACATACCACATGTTCTGGGAAAATCAGGAAAGGAGAGACAAATAAGTGCCAGAGCAGGACTTTTTTCCCTTGTTACGTCTCAATGAAGGATACTTGTATTTACAGGTAGACAACTCATTAAGAATGAGAAGGCCAGGGGCAGCTAGAGTGATAGTACAGTTGATAAGACATTTATTTGCCTTGAGCATGACTGACCTAGGCTCCATCCCTAGCATCCCATTTGGTCCTCCAAACTCAAGGAATTATCCTTGAGTATGAAGTTATTAGTAACCTCTGAGCTCCACTGGGTGTGCATAACATGTCCTCCCACAAAAAGTCAGGACATTAGGAAGTTCTCTTAAATCTTTGTAACTCTAAAATACTCAATTGTTGAAAGTTTGATTTTTTTAAATTCAATGTATTTAATGTTATTGATTGTCCAATCAATAACATTTTTAAATTAAAATAGGGATAGGTTCTCTATAGCCAGAACCTACTCAGAAAAGCTGTAAGGTAAAATTAGAAACAAATGACATTAATTGTTTTATATGGGAAGAAGTCTAACAAGTCTATTCACTGATTTGGAATTCAGCTTGTTGCATAATCACAGAACAAATTAACCAGGGGTTTGATCAGTATCTGACTTAATGTCAAATTTTATATGAATAATAAAATTTATAATTACTTACATTTCTTGTGACACATGACATTTAACCAGCTTTACAAATTTTAGCCCATTGAAAATAATTTCTAGATCTTTTATAAATCTATTCATTTTTAATTTTAAAATACAATAGAAGCAATCTATATATATGTATATATATTGTGGTTATTGTAATCATAATTGCTATATTGACATAAAGTCGAACTTTACTTTTTATTGGACAGGTAGCTTTTGTATTTTCTTTGAAAATCAATCAAAGCAAAAAATAATGTTTGCTACATGAACCTTATTTGATTTTAGAATGACTTGTTTCTGTTCTCTGATCAGGAATATTTGGAAGCATAATGGATTACATGCATTAACTCACTTTGATGAACTAAAATCAGTGAAAGGGGTTCATAATTTTTATCTCATTTTATAGCAAGACACACGAAAACATCTTTTGGAACAATATATGAATGACTTATCAATATACACACAAATCTGTAACCATTTGTAGTTTGTCTTGTAACATATCAAATTATGATCTTATAGGTAATTTAAATATAAGCATTAATAACCATTTATGTTAATATATGCAGCCATTAATTTTGATATAAATTAAATGGAAATAAAGAAATAAATCAGGACAGTGTCAAATTTTGAGAGAGGAAGCACAATTTCTTTTTGTCTTTAACAGGCATACAGCCAAGCCATTGAGAGACAAGCCCAGGGGATATAAATTAGCTCACAGAACTTTTACACTTTTGGACCTTTGCCACAGTCCACTTGGCCAGTACTTGAACAAGGTAATTTACCATATCTCTAAGTGTCCTACTCCCAAAGGCACATTCATCTTGCTTTTCCCAAAGTAGGTTAATGTCTGGAGCTTTATGTTTATGATCATGAAGTGTATCTTGGCTAGTGGAATGTAGGAAAGAGTTGTGTTTTCTATAAACTCATTCATTACCCTGACTTGGGAGCTATTAAATTGATATTACCTGATGTAAAATAGCTAACTTCAAATGAGAGAAGAATATAAAATTATGGTTATACCATCCTGTCTACCTGTGACAGGAAATGAATATCAAATCATCTAGGAATTGCCAAGTAACTGGATAGTTATTAAAGGAGGAACATATAAATTTAGAGTTATTGTACACTGAAATTCTAATGGAAGGAGGATCTCTTTTTGTAGGTTTATTTTATATCAAACAAGACTCTATTCAGAGTCTGTGAATCCCATTACTTGAAGTACAAAGAAAGACCAATGGGTATTTATACTAGATTTAAAAATTGACCTAGGATAGATCTAGATTTGTAATTTGCTTATTTGGTTTGGAGGTCTGGTTATCGTATATTCTCTCTGGACACAAAATTAGTGAAACACAAATATTGGGCCTTATGGAGAGAGAAAGAAGGAGAAAAGGAAGGGATAAGGTGAAATGAAAAAGGAGAGGGGAAAGTTAGAATGAAGGGGATAGCAAAGAAAAGAGAGGACGAGGGGTGGACAGAAAGAGGGAAAGCCAGAGGGGAGAGCGGGAAGAAAAGAAACAGAATTAGGAAAAAGGAGTGTTTCTAATATGAGTTGAGAAAACAGGAACGCAAAATGAAATTATATTGGATTTAGAATTGGAGAGAATGAACAGGCACTTGCCGTGCCTCCAACTTCCCCCTGATGGAATCCCTAGAACCACATGTATTTCTCTGATCATATCCAAGGAAGCTTCTGAACACAGAGGCAGGAATAACCACTAAACATTGTCTGGTGTGGACTGATCATGTGCTCCCAAATAACTAAATTTAAATGAAAATACTTTCTACAATTTAAATCAAAATCTACCTAATCAAAGTGAAGAAATAACTCAGATATAAACAAATGCTTTGTCTATTAGAGAACCACGTTCAATCCCTGATACCACGTGGTGCCCTGAATACTCCCAAGACTGACCTTCAAGTACCTGAGAATAGTCCCTAAGCACTGAGGAGTATGACCCAAACAGAGACAAAATAGTAATTTTCCTAGCCATTTCTCAAGTTTAAGTTTCCTTACATATTCAAGTATGGCAACATCCATAATACCAATTTACTTTTCTCTCTAAAATCAAGTAGTACTTTAAAAGTAAGTAATAGTGAAAGATATACAAAAATATTGTTTTTTATTTCTTTTTTTGAGTTTTTTTAAATTTATTTATTTATTTACATTTTGATTACATATATGATTGTGATTAGGTTTCGGGTTTCGGTCATGTGAAGAACACCCCCTTCACCAGTGCAACATTCCCATCACCAATGTCCCAAGTCTCCCTCCATCCCACCCCACCCACACCTGTACTCCAGACAGGCTTTCCAGTTCTCTCATTCATTCACGTGATTATGATAGTTTTCTGTGTAGTTATTTTAATAACTGCACTCACCACTTTTGTGCTGAGCTTCATGAAGTGAGCTGGAAGTTCCAGCCCTCCTCTCATGTCTCTGAGGATTGTTGCTAAGATGACTTTTATTTCTCTTAAAACCCATAGATGAGTGAGACTATTCTGAGTCTCTCTCTCTCCCTCTGACTTATTTCACTCAGCATGGTAGAATTCACGTACATCCATGTATAGGAAAACTTCATGACTTCATCTCTCTTGACGACTGCATAATATTCCATTGTGTATATATACCACAGTTTCTTTAGCCATTCGTCTGTTGAAGGGCATCTTGGTTGTTTCCAGAGCCTGGCTTTGTGAATAGTGCTGCAATAAATATAGGTGTGAGGAAGGGTTTTTGTATTGAATTTTTGTGCTCTTAGGGTATATCCCTAGGAGTGGAATAGCTGGGTTGAATGGAAGCTCAATTTCCAGATTTTGGAGGAATCTCCATATAGCTTTCCATAGAGTTTGGACTAGACAGCATTCCCACCAGCAGTGAATAAGAGTTCCTTTCTCTCCACATCCCCTCCAGCATTGATTATTCTCATTCTTTGTGATGTGGGCCAATCTCTGTGGTGTGAGGTGGTATCTCATCATTGTTTTGCTTTGCATCTCCCTGATGATTAGTGACGAGGAGCATTTTTTCATGTGCCTTTTTGGCCATTTGTAACTCTTTTTCATCAAAGTGTCTGTTAATTTCTTCTCCCCATTTTTTGATGGGATTGGATTTTTTTTCATGTAAAGTTCTGTCAATGCCCTGTATATTTTTGGATATTAGCCCCTTATCTGATGGGTGTTTGGTGAATAGTCTCTCCCACTCGGTGGGTGACTCTTGTATCTTGGGCACTATTTCTTTGGAGGTGCAGAAACTTCTCAGTTTAATGTATTTCCATCTGTTGATCTCTGCTTCCACTTGTTTGGAAATTATAGTTTCCTCCTTGAAGATTCCTTTTGTCTCAATGTCATGGAGTGTTTTACTGACGTGTTGTTCTATATACCTTATGGTATCAAGTCGGATATCTAGGTCTTTAATCCATTTGGATTTTACCTTCATGCATGATGTTAACTGGGGGACTATGTTCTTATGGGACTACAAGAATTGAGCAGAGAGAAGCACAGGAAGAAAGCCCCCTCAGTCCACAGTTTTCTCAGCAGAGCGCAGCTGGACAGAGTCTCCCGCAGAAAGATCAAGCAGCTCTCCAATTGGGAAGCCTCACAGCTGACAGTTCTTACTCACTCATTGGCTTGCTGGCAGCTTCAGAATGCAGTCATTTCTGGGTTTGCTTCCCGGGGTATGATCTCTTATGGGACTCCAAGAATTAAGCAAAGAGAGAAGCACAGGAAGGAAGCCCCCCTCAGTCCACAGTTTTCTCAGCAGAGCCAGATATACAAAAATATTTGTAGAGAAGTAGATATCACTGAAATTACATTGTGTCATTAATAGTTCTCTTATATTTCTTTTCTTTCTTTTCTTTTTT
>PVKC010001604.1:0-49136 GCA_004027635.1 Crocidura indochinensis | reverse complement strand
TGTGGTGCTTATCTTTATTGTTGGAGTGCTCAGTGGTTATTTTATTTGACACTTCTTTTTGCACTGTTTAGGTGTTTCACCTTCTTTTTCCCCTTTGTCTCTCAAACCGATGATGAGCACCTCTAGAAGGACTCCGCCCATTTTTGGCGTATTTGATTTTTACCCCAGTTTATCACTTTTCACTTCTTCAAACAAAACCGCATAACTAGAACTATCTAGTCCCGCCTCCCAGTTAGAGGGGGAAATAAGGGAAGTACCAAGACCAAACAAGTATAAGACCACAAAGCTGTAAGTTAGGCACAGAGGAGACCATCTATTCTAGCAGCCCCAAGGGAGAGGGAGGTGGATATGGGTGGTAGGATGGAAATGGAGGTGGAAGGAGGACAATTTGATATGGGAATCCCCCTGATTTTATGTTAATATATACCTAAAATATTATTGTCAACAATATACAAAAAATAAAGAAATATTATTTAAAAAAAATTAAAAAAAATACTAGCCTAAATGTGATTGGAATCTCAATGAAGAGAGAGAATGTGGCTAAATATATTCTAAAACTAATGAAAACAGATTTGAAAGTATATGAAGGAGAAAAAAAAGAGTTTGCATGTTTAAATCACAGGAGACCTCCTTGGGTGGAACATGGAAAGTTCTTGGTGATGAATTTGGAGGTATTAAACCAGATAGGGCCTGGTACTGGCTAAAGGGATAGTATAATGGGTAGTGAGTTTGCCTTGTATATGACATACCTGAATTTGATCAAAATCCAGCATCCCATATAGTCACAAAACTTGACAGGAGTAATCCTTGAGTAAGGAGTAAACCCTGAATATTTCTGGGTGTGGTCCAAAACAAAAACAAAGATAGGATCCTTTAGATTTCATCTAAATTATAATTGAGGGACCAGAGCAATAGCACAGCAGTGGGGCATTTGCCTTGCATGCAGCCAATCCAGGGCGAATTCGGGTTTGATTCCCAGAATCCCATATGGTCCCCTGAGGCTACCAGGAGTGATTTCTGAATGCAGAGCCAGGAGTAACCCCTGAGCATGGCCAGACGTGGCCCAAAAACAAATGCTTTCTCACTTGAAGGAGTAGGTTCAACAAGAATGCAGTCAGTGGGGTAGAAGGAAAGCAGAAAATTGTGGAGCCATGTTGAGAGAAGAAAATGATGTAAGAAAAGAAATAGAGTCACCAAGTCTGTCAAATGCTGTTGAGAGATTAAGATGAAAGCAGAGCCTTTAACTTTAGCAATTCACTTACATGTAGAATATAAAGAAATATTACAAGCAAATAAATAAGAGCCCCTGCTAACAAACCATGAGAGTTTGCCCACGGAACTAAGTTTGATAAGTATGGGAGGAGGGAGAATTTGTAGGAAGGATAATGTGGGGGTACCCAGAGAATAGGATGGAGGAATGCTGGCAGTGTGGTGTAGTGGTCCTGTATTCCTGAAACTTTAGTATTAGTATTATTGTTAATCATATATTAACAATTTTTGATTAACATTTTTTTCTTTTGTTATTTTTGGGGTGACACAACCGGTTACACTCAGGGGTTACTCTCTGCTATGCACTCAAAATGCTTTACTGTTCATGTTATTTGACAACATGTGACTATTTACTTCAGGATTATTTGGCATATTTTTATTTCAAATCCTCAGTCATATGATATTCTTATTGTGTTTTCTGTCTTTGCAGGAATTAAAAGGTGGAAAAGCTTATGCCAAGGTAAGCAAATGTTCTTTAACTTGTTTTGGAATTTGTAATATCACTAATTGCTATATAAGCTTAAAATTTGATTTTCTAACTGATATTTAAATTTGGCTGTTGCTAAACTTTACACTTGAAAATTAAACTGTTAGGTTCAGCAATAATCTGTTGGTGACTTGTCTAAATACTTATTAAGAGATATTATAGAGGGGGATATTAATGCAGAGATAGCAGATAGCACAGCGGTAAGGCATGCAGTTGACTGCCTTGCATGCAGTTGACCTGGGAGGGACTCGGTTCAATTCCCAGCATCCCATGTGGTCCTTTCAGCCTGCCATGGGTGATTTCTGAGTGCAGAGCCAGAAGTAATCCCTGAGCACCTACAGGTGTGGCCCGAAAACCAATCAATCAGTCAATAAATAAAGTTTAAAAATTTTTTGAAAAAGGTATTTTTTTTAATTTTACCATCCCTGCTATGTGTCAATTAATACAATCATGAGTTTCACTTTTTGTTGATGTATTAAGAATCACTGTATTTATTTGCATACAATGAATTATCCCTACGCTCCTGGAATAAATTACACATGGTTTTGGCCCTTGTGTTGTTAAATTTGGTTTACTTAGGACTGAGAGATAACAATGGATAAAGGCTCTGACCTTGTATATGCCTGGCTTAGGTTCAGTGTCTAACACCATATATATTCTCCCAATCCCTGCTGAAGTGATCCCTGAGTGCAGAGCCAAGAATAATCCCTGAGCTAAACACATTAATTGTGGTCCCCAAAATCAAACTATATCCCCTATAAAATTCAAGAACTGGTTCAGATCTTCGCATCTATGATCTTTGTTTATCAAGGATAGTAATCTGTGGTTTTTCCTTTTTTTTTTTTTTTTGGAGGGGCTCATAATTAATGTCTGTCTGCTTTTATTATCAGTGTAATGTTGACCTCATAAAAACTTGTCAGAAGAATTCCCATTCTACATCTTTGAAGGTTCCCTTCAGTAAGAAAGATAATGGGTTCATTTGAAAGGGTTAGTAGAACTCACTAGTAAAATCAGTTGGACTTTTATTTGGGGAGAAGCATTTACTTACAGGTTCAGTTTCCTCCTTGTAATTAGTCTGTTTATTTCCTCCTGGTGCAATATGAAGAGGGTATAATATTCTAACTGTGCCTGCTTCTTCCATTAGTGGCACAAAGCTGTTCACAGCAGTCTTTCTTGAGCCTTTGTACTTCTGTGGTATCTGTTGTAAATTATCTTCCATTTTTGGCCCTGTTTGTTAGTTTTCTCTCTTTTTTTTCCCTTTAGTCCACTTAAGGGTTTGTCAGTTTGATTCCATGCTGTGAACCAACTCTTTGTTCATTAATCTTTTCTATTATCATGTAGAACATTCTTTGAATGAGAAAACTTTTTCTAGAAGCTCTCAGAGTTCAGAGGTTTTCTTTTACCTTTTTTGAGCTATAGCAGAATCACAGGCTCACTCCTGAACCAAACAATGCAGGAATGCATTGTAGTTTAGATTACAGTATTGAGTATAGAATGCAGGGTAGCTGAGACTGATCACAATTCAACAATGCCCTACAGATTGGGTTATCTTTCTTGTGCACATGGATGTCATGTAAGAGAATCAAGGTTCTGCCAGCAAGGAATAGGGGTGGGGTGTATTCTGATGAGTAGAGCCCACAATTTTCTCATTCTAAAGGTTTTGGAGTCCCTCCCATCTCTCACTCCCAGAATCTTTTCTAGGTTATGCCTTCATTATTTCTTACTTGAACATTGTTTTGGCTGCCATCTTTCATTGTCTCTCTCCCATACATCCAGATCATTGCCAGAGTGCTGATTCTAAAATTCAGAGATGATTAAATGGTTGCCTCAATTTTAGTGTTATTGCTTATCAAGAAAAAGGACTTAATCTACTATATATTAGTTGGTAAAATTTCTTCTAGTTCATGTCCTCCACCACTTATCTATACTCCGATCATCCCCCAATTCACCCTTCCTTTTGCTTCAAACATCCTGCCCTCTTCCACTCCCTGAAGTGGCCAATGCTATTTTAACTTCTTTGCCTTGTGACTCAATGTTTTCCTTGTGACTCGTGCTTTTCCCTCCTCTTGTCTGGCTAGATTCTGTATCATTAAAGATTCAGATTAGTCATCCCTCCCCACTGAAACCTTTTTACTTCTTTCTGGTTGTACTCTAGTACTCATCATACTTTTTCTAACGGATTTTTCTTCCTATTCCTTTTCTTTTCTTAAAAACTATGAGCTCTTTGAGAGTAGAAGATGATTTACTTTCCCAGAGTAAAATTTCCAGGTCCTACCAAGACCTGGAATGTAGCTGATCAGAATTTTTTTTCAAATGAAAGTAGTATGTACCATAGTTATAGCTGGGTTTTTTTTAGTCAATACATCATTTTCAAGACTATTATCAGATTTCAGCCAAACTGAAAATCATAAGGATATAGGAACTCTCTAAAGAATGTAAGATAGCTTCACTCTCCTGTTCATTACTATATGCCAGTGCTGAAAACAGAATCTGGTACGTAAAAAGTACCCAAGAAATGGTGACCTTACTCAGTGATAACCTTTAGTCTAAAATACCATATTGACATACTCTGTCATTAGCCATACATTCTTTTTATTTCATTTCTGTTGTTACCTTTCTCTTAGCTTCTAATTTAAATGGGTAATACAAATATTTATGCTTTGGACCCATAGGGATACTACACTATATTCTTCACCAAAGTGCTTATATTCCTTGGTCCTTTAGTCCCTTCTTGCTATTTTATTCCTTCAAGATTGGTAACTACAGTTGTATTGTCAAAGTCTGAGTGTTCGTTTTTATTGAATAGCATTTATTTTCTTTTTTCCTTTATGTCCTATGAGCCAGATCATACAGTTTTTGTTCTTTACCTCCTAACTGACTTCTCTTAATATGTTTTTTTTGGTTTTTTTTTTTTTGGTTTTTGGGTCACACCCGGCAGTGCTCAGGGGTTACTCCTGGCTCCATGCTCAGAAATTGCTCCTGGCAGGCACAGGGGATCATATGGGGCACCGGGATTTGAACCGATGACCTTTTGCATGAAAGGCAAACGCCTTACCTCCATGCTATCTCCCGGGCCCCATGTTTTCTTTTTTCATAACCCCCACAACTTTTTTTTGTCTTTGGGCTACTCCCAGCTACTGCACCCAGGGGTACTCCTGACTCTACACTCAGAAATCACTTCAGGCAGGCTCAGGGGATCATATGGGATGCAGGGAATCAAACCCAGGTCCTTCCCAGATTATTGTATGCAAGGTAAATGCCCTACCACTGTGCTATCTTTCTGGCCCCCCCAATATGTTTTCTTAATGGGAACTGACCAGATACTTGCATGATGTTTAATGATACTCTAATACCATGCAATGGCCAGCGGGCTATTCTTTTAATACTTTTAAATACATATGCATACATTTTGTCATTTGTAGAAGCCATTCTTTGACCATGCTTAAGGCCATCCAGGCCATATGTGAAGGTGTTCAAAGAGCCATGAAGTGGCAAGGATTGAACCCAGGATCTTGCTCATATGAGGCATATGCCTTCTGTGACTCACATTCTGGTTGTTCAGCAAATAAATATTTTCTTTCTACATGTGCCCAGTATTTTTCCAGAAATTATTCTAGTGCTGGAGATTCCCAGTGAATAAAATTCCTTGCATTTTTGTGTTTTTACATTTAAATGGAGAACTTGGGGGAGGGACAGTCAAGAAATGTATATGGGGGGTGGGGATGGAAAGATAGTACACCTGGTAAGGTGCTTGCCTGCATAATTTCCAGCACCCCATATGGTTCCCCCAAATCTATCAGGAGTGATCTCTGAGTACAAAACCAGAAGTAGCCCTGAGCATAGCTGGGTAGATCCCAAAAGCAAAAATAAAATAAAAAGAAAGAAATAAATGTATGTAATACAATTATAACCGCTAAAGAGAAAAATTGAGCAAGTGAGAGTAGGGAGAAAAGTAAAGAAGAAAAGTGTATTTTAGGTTGGCCTTTGAAAGTATCTTTATATAAATGACTTTAGAACAGAGTGCTGAATGAAAGTAAGAAGAGAACTACAAGACTACACCTAAGGAAAGGTGGAAAATTTATTTGGAAAAACATTAAGTGTGGCCTTCAATCATCTTGGAATTTTTGTTTTAGTTTGGTTTTGGTTTTGTTTTTTTTGTTTTTTTGTTTTTTTTTTTTTTGGTCACACTCAGAAGCACTCAGGGGTTACTCGTGGCTCTATGCTCAGAAATCGCCCCTGGGGGTACAGGAGACCATATGGGATGCCGGGATCTGAACCACCGTCCTTCTGCATGAAAGGCCTTACCTCCATGCTATCTCTCCGGCCCCATCATCTTGGAATTTTCAAGGAAGGGTTATTATGTGGAGAAGATTAAGTAAGGATGTGAAAGGAAAAACAAAATTGATGAGGGATTATAATAAATCAGAGTTCAGGTAGAGAGATGAAAGTCAAAGTTGATAAACTCTTTCAAGGAGTTTTGGGAAGGGGAAGAGCTAAAAACCTGTCCAGAACTAGAGAGTAGTGCCATGATGTTTTCCTTTCTTATTTTCAATAAGATGGGAGAAAATCAGCTTGTTTGCATGCTGATAGGAAAGATTCAGTGGAGAAGGGAAATTTTAGAGTACAAAATAGAGGGGAAACTCCTGAAGACATTGAGAACTTGAGGTAAGGAAGAGAACTAGATCAGTCAGTGGGCATAGATGCAGAGAGATGAGGGGATGCGGTTCATGGTAAGAGCTTATGGGAAAAAAAGAGAGCTTATGGAACTTAAGCTTCCTTTTGATTGCTTTTATTTTCTGCATGAACTAAGAAGCAAGGTAGGAGCTCAGATGAAAGGAAGTAGTGTGGTTTCAGAGAGAAAGGAAAGAACATGAACTAAGATATGTGACAAAGAGGATCCAATAACCATTATGGTTTCTCCATGCTCACAACCAATTTAGGGTTTTTCCTGGTCTGCTGGATCCTGAAAAGAGAGAGGCAGTGAAGTCAAAGTAACCAAATAAAAACCATGTAGATGTTACCTATGGTTCCATATATTCTTGACATAATTACATTTGGGAATTGAGGCCTTCTAATGCTAATGTTGACTATAATATTCAGTCTTCTCATGTCAGTTTAAATTTTTAAAAGTGTTCCAGCAAGCAATTAAAATTTTCATCTTGAATGCATTCATATGTGACCACTGTGCATTTTAAAACCTTAAAGCAGGCAGCTGAAAATAATAGCAGTGTTTGAAATGTATTGTACTTATTATTGTGCCTTCAGGGAGATACGGTTAATTAATTATAACCTCAAGACATTTCTTTGCTGTTAATTAAAGAGTACATATACTTAGTCATGTCGAATAGACTTTCTTTTAAAAATAATGGCATGATGGGATTAACTTGTACCAGTAAAAAATACTTGTATTGACTTGGGATTAACTTGTACCAGTAAAAAAAAACTTGTATCAGTGAAAAAAAAAACAAAACTAAGTTCAGGCAACATCAGAGAAAAGCAGTCTTTGGTAGCTGCAGAAAATGGATGCCCAATTGTCTAAATGAGGTGAAGGAACGGGTTTGAGCTGAACTTCTGGGTATTAGAAGGAAAGGGTTATTGTGGAATACAGCTTTGGGAAAGGGAGGAAATACTTTTAAAGAGATCTATCTCTGGATAAAATAAGCAAGGCAAATGCTGTCGAAATGGTGAGGGAAAGGGGCTTGTTCCAAATAAAATACAGGATTCATTTCAATTATCTTACTACTTTTGTGGAGAGTGGGAACTCAGTAACTTGTCTCAACCTGTACTCATCATGGCTAACTTAAAACAGAGCGTGAACCAAGCTAGGGCAGAGAAGAGTCCAGTCAGCAACTGTCTGTTTGACAAAACATGTAAATAGATGGTCTCATGTTGGTTGGCTAGTATTTTCAAGAGTGGTTTGACTACCACTGATACTTAAAACAATTTGATTGTCTGTCTAATAGGCATTATTTTTACTTTAATATATTCAAATGTGTACAAAAGGAATTTGGGGGTTTGATTTTGTTTGCTTTTTTGTTCAGTTGGTTTTGGGGTTTTGGGGAGCCACACATGGTGTGGGAGGGGTGGATGGGCATTTTATGCCCTGTGCTTGGGGTCTCTCCCAGTAGTACATCAGGGGACTCTGCCTGGTATAGAACTAGGTCAGTCATATGCAAAGACAGAAAGCATTTCATTATGTGCAGAGAGATATATGTTTGACCATAGAATTTCTGGTTTCAAAGATTGAATCATTTAACACAAGAATATAATTAGGGGTGTGTATGTGTCAGACGTCTAGTTCAGTAGTAGATAGAGAACATGCTTCGCATGTACAAGGTCCTGTGTTTGATTCTTGGAAGAACAAAGAAAGGAGAAGACTAGAGAGTAGAGCCAGTGAATAGGTCCTTTGCCTTACTTGCAGCACCTGGGTTCAATTTCCGGCACC
This sequence comes from Crocidura indochinensis, assembly GCA_004027635.1. Lineage (NCBI taxonomy): Eukaryota > Metazoa > Chordata > Mammalia > Eulipotyphla > Soricidae > Crocidura > Crocidura indochinensis. The sequence continues at coordinate 40,935 of PVKC010001604.1, read as the reverse complement.
TTATGTGGTTCTCTGAGTTCAGCCAGGAGAGATCCTGAGCATAGATCTAGGAGCAATCCCTGAGCAAGGCTGGATGTTATGCAAAAATAAAACAAAACCAAAAAAGAGAAAGGAGTAATATATTTTCAAGTGAAGCAATGTAATTTAAAATCACATCTGAAGCAAATAATAGAACATGTTCTAAGGACTAAAAAGCTGGAGGTGACTGAATTGTGAGATTTGTCAAGAGCAAGGGTTGAATGAAATTTATTTTAAGGAGATATGAGAAGTCTTGCAGACACTATTAATATAATTCTCTTTCATTTCAAAGCTGGGCTTTGCAGATCTAAACCTGGCGGAGTTTGCTGGATCAAGAAACACCACTCGTCGCTGTTTACTGGAAGGCTATGATACCAAAAATACAAGACAGGATAATTCCATTCTTAAAGTAAGCACATTTCAAGTTTCTCAACCTTTAAATAAGCATAGAAAGGGATACTGTCAAGGGCAAGCTGGGATTCAGTCTGGTGATCATAGGCTGACTGTACCACTGAAATATTCATCATCTGGGAGGGAAAAAATATCCATATTACAGAGGCACAAAAAGCAACCAGTGTTTGCTTTCTTTTTTATATAATAATAATTTTTATTTTGACCAAAGTGGATTACATATCTTTCACAATAATATTTTAGGTACATATTGACATTGAATCAGAGGAATTCCCACCACCAAAGTTGTCCTCCCTCCACCCCCATGCATCCCATATCCCCCTTCATTAACCCCCCCAATGGGTTGCCAGTATAAGTGGGTCCCCTTTTTGTCTAGCTTGTTGTAGATTGGGTATCGATTCTGTTGTCATTGGCTTTGGAATTGCTGTTTAAATTCGAACATTTTTAATGACTACTTAGAGATCATACAACTGTTTGGTCTTGGTACCCTCTATTATTTCCCCCTCAATTTGTGAGGCAGAATATGATGGTTCAAGTTATGTGGTTCTGTTTGAAGAAAAGAAAAAATAAAATGAGGCAAAAATCAAACAAGCAAAAAATGGCGGAGTCCTTCTAGAGGTTATAAATATCAATTTGAGAGAAGAAAGGGAAAAAGGAAGAGAAAAACAATAACAATACAAAAAGAAAAATCAAATAAAAAACCCAAAAAGCATCACAGCACTAAAGACAACCACCACACAATAACCACGGTCCTGAAATAAAAACAAAACAAAGCACAAAAAATGAAAAAAACAACAACAACAACAACAAAAAAAAAACAACAAAAAAAAAAACAACAAAACCAAAAAAATTATTTTGTGCTGCTTCTTCTTAAAAATATGGAGCACGAGCCAGGTGAGAAAGCACAGCGGCGTTTGCCTTGCAAGCAACCGATCCAGGACCTAAGGTGGTGGTTCGAATCCCGGTGTCCCATATGTCCCCCGTGCCAGCCAAGAGCTATTTCTGAACAGACAGCCAGGAGTAACCCCTGAGCACTGCCAGGTGTGACCCAAAAGCCAAAAAAAAAATATATATATATATATATATATATTTGCTTTCTTAATCCCAAAGCATTTGTCTCTGGTATTGTGAACATTCAGGAGAAAGACACACCACTGCAGCAAAGTAGGAATTAGGAGCTTGACAATGAACATCTGGAAATACATCTGGCTTTCTGAAAGTGATTGCCAGAGCAGCTGTGAGGGGCACATAGAAGATTCTCGTTTCTTTATGAGCTAGGGAAGTGACAGGAGAATGAGGTGGGACTCATAGAAAAACCCTTTCTGTGCTTCCTAAGTACCCAGGGTATGTGTTTTATTCACCAAAGAGAATGTACACACTTCATAGAGCCGATGGGAGTATGACATGAGGCTAGGTAAGGAAATATTTGAAAAATGCCTCGTGCCCAGTAAAACTCATTGAATAAACCTTCCATTACATATTAGTTATGCTACTTCATACTGTTTAATGCAAAGGAAAAAATCTAGTTTAAAATTAAAAAATAATTCTGATTCAAGATTAAATGATCTGGGGCTGGAGAAATAGCATGAAGGTAGGGCTTTGTTTGCCTTGCATGTAGAAAAATGGTGGTTCAAATCCTGGCATCCCATATGGTCCCCCAAGCCTGCCAGGAGCAATTTCTGAGCATAGAGTCAGGAGTAACCCCTGAGCAAAAAAACAAGCAAACAAACAAAACAAAAAAGAAAAAGAAGATTAAATGATCAGAGACTGGAATGATAGTGCAAAGGTTAGGGTACTTACCTAATTGCATGAGGCCAATTTAGTTCAATATCCAGCATCTCATATGGCCCCTCAGGCACCGCCAGGAGTAATTCTTTTATTTTAATCTTATTTTATTGAAACAATTGTGATCAACAGAAGCCTTCATAGTTGAATTTCATATACAATGATTCAGGGCCCTTCCCACCACCAGTGTCACCCTCCCTCCACCAATGGCCCCAGAGTGCATCCTATACCACCACTCTTTGCCCCCCCTGGCCTGCCAGTATAGGCCCTTTAAATTTAGATTGTTTATGTTTAGGTCCCTTGATTCTATTATTGTTGACTTTGGCTTGGAAATTTAGTTTTGTCCTTATTTATTTCCTTGCCAATGTATCCAAGACCAATTAGCCTTTGGCCCCTAGCCTTTCTTTGATCCTTCATTCTTAGTACTATAGAAAAATGCAGGAATACTGTGGCAAAATTAAGTAACCTGTGTCCTAAGGTTCTATGAAAAAGGCGGGATCCCCAGTTTAAAAGATAAGAGATTTTAAAAATTCAAGTAAAGAAAGAGTTGTGTGTGGCAGGGTTTTTTGTTTATTTTCATAGGCACAGCAAAATATGGGCGGGGGGGGGGGGAGAAAGGAAAAAAATTTTGGCCTAAAATCAGTAGGACATTACCATTGAAGCATCCTGGCATAAGACCAACTACAGGCTCCAAGCATATTAAGTTGTTTAACCCCAAAAACTTTTTCTGTGTTCTCAATGAAAGCTCTTCAGAATCACGGTTGTTGCAGTCAGGTTTTTGTAGTTAGAGATCTGGTTTGTGTACAGATCCTTATGTCAAAGCCATGATGGCATAGAGCAGCATCTTCTGGTTTCATCTGACCATTAGGTGGCAATGCAGAGAACCCTGCCCTGAAATCAGGTTGTTACTGTTACCAAGTCATCAGGATATCATATGAACCCACCCTGGAGCAAGTTGATACCAAGGCAGCAGTAGGACCTTCCCTGGTATACGTCTTAATTCCTGGTGCTGGTGTAGAAAACGATGTGGTTCCATAAATGGGATCCAAGGTTTAGGGGTGAATGGCCAATGTTTGATCTTCCGAAGCCTAAGCCAAGTCATTATGGTAAGTGGTCAGGGTCTAAGTCCCATTACAATAAAAAATTTATGTGTTTTTATTCCTACTAGATAAGAACTTGTTTGTACACCTAAGATTCTCCCCATTTTAATGTGCCTATGCAAAAAGGAACAATGTCACATGGTACTACTGGTGCATATGGGGGTAAAATTACAAGCTAAAAAAATCCTGATAACATGGTTCTAACACGAACTCAGAAGAGTAGAGAAACTTATCCACTAGAATGGGGGAAACTGCCACTACATAAGAAGATAGACATTGAGAGTTATATCTATTAGGGAATACATCTAAAGAAATATTCAAAAGAGATATACCTGTCCCCTTTAAGTCTTTTCTAATAGTCTAGGGAGCAGGGATAAAAATCCAGAGCACAGGTATTATGGAGTTCCAGCAGTCACATATCAGGAAATGTCCTCAAGCTGGGAGCTTCTCAGAAACTTATTTTGCCAATTTTTGTATCATGACTTCACCATCAGTATATATAATATATTTTTAGACTGTCTTCTTTCTATATATTTTTGTTTGTTTGAAGGCCACACCCATTGATGTTCAAGGATTACTCCTTGACTCTGCAGTCAGGAATTAAATCCTGGTGGGACTTGGGGACCATAAGGAGTATCAGGGATCAAACCCAAGTTGGCCATATGCAAGGCAAGCACCCTTACCCACTATATTCTCACTATGGCCCTTGTTTTCTCTATATTATCCCAATAATATAAAGTAGCTAAGAGTATTAACTACTCTTCTGTGATGCTGTTTGAAGCTAAATTGTAGAGTTGTATGAAAGAAAGAAGAGGTGATAAGAAAACTAGCCTAGCAGGTAGAAGCTGCTCTATAATTAATGAGTTTAGCATTAAAAAATAAGCATTTGATGAAGAGATAGAAATTAAATTATATGAGAATACCTATTAGGCAGGCCAGTTAGAAGATATGCATGGCATGTTCAGGGCCTAAATATGATCCCCAGCATAGTATGTCTACTCCTAGCACCATTGAGTATATAGCCCTGATGGCCCCCAAGCTCTACCAGAGATGCATCTTCCCTTAAACATTGCTATAGATGGCCTTGTAAGAAACATACATGTCAGCTGTTTGATGAAAAGCATGCAGATATATCAATAGATGGTCTCATATATGTGTGTACATCCTCATCTTCATTGAGATCATGAATTTTGGTATAGTTATGCATCACTCATCGATCAACAATGGACAACATGCACAATATTGGTCCCTATGGGCTATATCACTGGTTTTCGGGGTTTTTTCCTGTCTTCAGTTCCCAAACTCTGATTAGTGGTTGAAAACCACTGTCAGTTCCTCATGTGATCAGACAACAACCTCCCAACTCCGAACCCCAGATCCCAACCTTAGAACTGGCACAGTTTCCTGCACCAGCACCAGGAATCAGACTCACCTGGGGGGAGTCCCTAATACCGCTCCAGCACCAACTTGTGCCAGGTTAGGTTCATACAACACTCTGATGACAAGGAAACAGCAACAACTTAATCTATGGGAAGATTATCCTAACTCACCACCTAACAGTGAGATGAAATCAGAAGGATTGCACAGATCCTAGGATCTGTGCAAAAACCAAGATCTCTAATTACAGAAGACTGACTTTGACAACCACAACTGAGCAGAACGTTTCCTGGCACCTTAAAGAAAGACCTTAGGGTTTGACAACTAACATGTCTGAAGCCTCTAGTCAGTCTTATGTCAATATGCATCAAGGGTTGAGACACTCTGTATCTCTTTAGGCCAGTCCCCAATACTTACTGTGTCATGAAAAAAAAAACACAGCCTTGCCATATAAGCCCCCCTTTTATCTTTTCCTTTCTTTTTCTTTATTTCTTTTTATATTTATAGAGGTAGACAGGGGCTCCCACCCACTTTTCTTTTTTTTTTAACAGAACCATAAAACATGAATTGTCTTGTTCTGCCTCATATTCTATGTCTTCCTATAATTTGAGGTGGAGGGAAGTGGATGGAACCAGGAACAAAGCAGTCTCATGGATTTGAGTGGAAATAAACAATGATCAGACCTAAATACCCAACCCAAAGTCAATGACAGTAGAATCAAGAAACCTAAACTACAACAAGCTATACAGAAAAGGGACATGTTACGCTAGCAGTCCAGGGGCTAAGGATGGAGGTATGGGATGCATCCTAGGAACAATGGTAGAGGGAGGTCAACACTGGTGGTGGGAATTGCCCTAATTCACTGTCACTATGTACCTTAAATATAACACATTGCTATCAATAAAAATTATTAAAAAAATAAAAAAGGAAACCACTATCAGTTAAGCAGCAGTAACTTTTTTGCAGAAATTACTTGAGACAGGTAGCTGAAACTACACATGCTTACAGTAGTCCCTCATTTATAGTTTCACCAGTGGTCCAATGAAATATCTTAAGGGCCCAGAGTGGGGTGCCTTTAGACCCGGTTAAGAAATGCTAGTCTTGGGGCCAGAGAGATCGCATGGAGGTAAGGCATTTGCCTTTCATGCAGAAGGTCATTGGTTCAAATCCCGGCATCCCATATGGTACCCTGTGCCTGCCAGGAGCGATTTCTGAGCCCGGAGCCAGGAGTAACCCCTGAGCACTGCCGGGTGTGACACAAAAACCAAAATAAGGGGCCCCGGAGATAGCATGGAGGTAAGGGGTTTGCCTTTCATGCAAAAGGTCATCGGTTCGAATCCCGGTGCCCCATATGGTCCCCCCGTGCCTGCCAGGAGCAATTTCTGAGCATGGAGCTAGGAGTAACCCCTGAGCGCTGCCGGGTGTGACACAAAAACCAAAAAAAAAAAAAAAAAAGAAATTCTAGTCTTAGGGCCAGAGCAATAGCACAGCAGGTAGGACATTTGCCTTGCATATGACTGACCCAAGTTTGATCTCTGGCATCCCATATAGTCCTCTGAACCTGCCAGGAGTAAATATGTGACAAAACTTTACTTCCTAGAGAGTATCTTTATGTACCACAAATTGAATTCAGATCTTTTCTCTCCCCTTTATTATCTACTTAATTTTGAGATCATGAGTCTCCTAGGCTCAGAATGAAGAGTTGACTCCTATTAGAAGCTGTTTTAAGATTTAATGAAATGAGTATATAGTTGTAAATTCTTGGCATATAATATTTCTCAAATCATGATTATCATGCAGTGTTGGAAATCAAACCCAAGTCAGCCACATGCAAAGCATACACCTTCATTCCTTTACTCTCTCAATAGTCATTTTTAATACATTTTCTAGATATAAAATCTTGACAAAATGCTGTATTACAGATGCATAGATTTGCAAACTAGCTGCTTCTCTGAGATCGTCTATAATCCTGCTATTTCTTTTTCTTATATTTAGGTTTTGATCAGTATGCAGCTAATGTCTGGTGATCCATGTTTTAAAACGTAAGTTGATGCCCAATATGAATTATTTATCTGAAGTACAGTAGTAACTTATTGTAATATATGCATTAATATCTTGTGTGGTCTTTTGTATACTAATACTAGTGAGGGAATATTATCTAAGAGGCTATCCTTACCCTCTTAGAAATTATTCTAACCTACGTAATACTAAATGACCTCTCCACTCTAAATCCTCAACTGTGTGTGGACTGAGGCCAAGCCGCAGAAATTTCTTGATTGTATGGGGAAAACTTGTTGAAGCTACAATATGATCCAAGTATATATTGTGTGTTAAGTAAGCAGCAGTAAATTTTTCTCCCACTGACTTGAGCCTTTGGACTAGTGCAGGGGCCCTCAAACTTTTTAAACAGGGACCCAGTTCACTGTCCCTCTGATCGTTGGAGGCCGGACTATAGTAAAAACAAAAACTACGAACAAATTCCTGTGCACACTGCATATATCTTATTTTGAAGTGAAGAAACAAAATGGGAACAAATACAATATGTGGCCCGTTGGCCGTAGTTTGAGGACCACTGGACTAGTGGATGGAAACCACCATCTTTAAATTACTTGAGCTGTGTGGGTCAAAGAAATAGTATGTTGCTTAAGATAAGCACCTGGGTTCAATTCTCAGCACCATATATGGTCTCTTGAGCCTGCCAAAGAGTGTTCCAACTCGAGCTATGGATCTTCTGTCATATCAGGTTCCGGAAAAAATCATACCCCCAAAATAATTTTCATTGTGCAAGAAACTGAACCCAGGGCTTATAAATGCAAATCATCTTCTCTTACCCCTAAGCTATGCTCCTGATCCTAAACTAAAAAATAAATAAACTTTTGTGGACTACTTTTATTTCTCCAAAATATAACTACTAAGTGCTCTGCATGTTTAGCTCTATTCTTTTTTGGTTTTGTTTTTATTTTTGGGTCACAGTGCTCAGGGGTTACTCCTAGCTCTACGCTCAGAATTGCTCCTGGCAGACTTGGGGGACCATATGGGATGCCAGGATTTGAACCACCGTCCGTCTGCATGCAATCTCCATGCTATCTCTTTAGCCCCTTGGCTCTATTCTTAATATCAGAAAACAGCAATGAAGAATAAATGAATAAACTGCATCTGGGTCCCTTATACCTTCAAGATTGTGTTCTAAGATGAACACTAGAAACAGACAACAGGCTATGCTTTGAACATGGTGATGCAGATTGGGGTGAGAAGTAACACGGGATAAGCAGGCTACAGAGGGCAGAAGTGTTGCTATTTTAAGATAATATTTGAGTAAACACCTGAAGAAGGTGGGAAGCAGGCTATACAGATATTTGGAGAAAGAGCATTTGATGTAGAAGGAACAAGGACAAAGGCTTTGAAAGAGGAACATGCTTGGTACATTGGAATGACTGCCAGGAGACTACAACATCCAGAAAAGAGTGAATAAGAGAGAGAGTAATGGGAGATAAGACAATAGTCTTGTAAGACGCTAATAATGGAGTAAGATTAAAAAGCTGCTCAATGCAAGAGGGCAACCCCCAGAAAGCCTGTAGCCAAGGGTGCACCACCACCCCTTCATCCTCATAAGTTATCACAGCAGTGATCCATGATGGCAGCTACCGTATGTGAGGAGCCTGCTAAAGGATATGAAATAGATAAGTTCATTTATCTGACTTATGACTACTAGATAGAAAGGAAATAGTCTGTGGGAGCAATGAAAGAGAACTAATTTCTGTAATCTACAGTTTGGAGCTAGAGTAAGTAGGACTGTGGTGTTTCTATTATGGTGGTAACAGTCCCATTTATTGAAGTGAGAGGTAACAAATTGGAAGTCTGGGTGCTAGACAGATGAAGTTTGAGATCCTTGTTACCACTCAAGTCGGATATGTTAAATAAACAGTTGTTGGGAGCCGGGAGGTGGCGCAGGAGGTAAGGTGCCTGCGCTAGCCTAGGATGGACCACGGTTCGATCCCCTGGTTCCCATATGGTCCCCCGTGCCTGCCAGGAGCGACTTCTAAGCGCATAGCCAGGAGTAACCCCTGAGCGTCACTGGGTGTGGCCCAAAAAATAAAAAAAAATAAAGTTGTTCTTTGTTTTATGGGGGGGAGGTGGGGCTTGTGCTCAAGAATTACTTCTGGTAGTGCTCAGGGGACCATAGAGGATACTGGACTTTGAACCCAGGTCAGCTGTGTACAAGACAAAAACCCTACCCATTGTTCTACTGTAGAATTTGGGGAAGGGAAGTACAGGAATGTCACTACAGTGTGCACAAAGCCAGGAGTAAGCCTTGAGAACTAGTAGGTATGGCCCAAAAACAACAGAAAAAAAAATGTTTCTGAAAATATTGCAAGTGACTGTGACTCAGGCTGGATAACCAGAAGAGTAAGAGGGAGACAGAGAAAGGAGAACAGGAAGTGGGGGGGAAGGATTCTCATTACTGCTGGTGAGAATGTCAACTGATTCGGCCTTTTGGGGAAATAATATGAACACCTCTCAAAAAAAAGTAGGAATTGAGCTTCCATCTGACCCAACCATATACCACAGGCCCAAAAACTTTACACAGAAAAGACATCTTCACCTCTGTGTTCACTGCAGCACTATTTACAGTAACTAAAATCTGGAAACTGGCCAAATGTCCAGAACAGGTGACTAGATAAAGAAACTAGGAAAAAAAAAGAGAAAAGAAAAGAAAAGAAAAAAAAAGTGGGCCCGGGAGATAGCATGGAAGTAAGGCATTTGCCTTTCAAGCAAAAGGTCATCGGTTCGAATCCCGGTGCCCCATATGGTCCCCCTTGCCTGCCAGGAGCAATTTCTGAGCATGGAGCCAGGAGTAACCCCTGAGCACTGCCGGGTGTGACCCAAAAACCAAAAAAAAAAAAAAGAAACTAGGGTGCATGTACACTATGGAACACACTTAGATGTAAGATAAAATCATACAATTTACCACTGTGTTGATGGTGCAAAATCATATCAGGCTGAGTGAAGTTAGATTACACTTTATTTTATCCAAAACAAAGATCATTCCTGGTTTCTTTGTATATGTTTGGTTTTACCCCAAAACAGAAATTGTCTTACATGTAAACCTGGGCAGAACTGGCTCAGGATAGCCTGTAATATCATGTCCTTAGTCCCCAACTGGGAGTGTTGTCTGTGCTCAATAAAAATGACTTTTTTGCAGGCAACTGGCTCTTGATATGAGGTAGAAGATTGCCAGAATGCCTGTGTTTCACCTCAGCCTGGTCTGGATTATTTCGTTAAGTGACTCTGCTTTAGACTTGATCACCTGAGGTTGGAGATATGGCACACGGGCTGATTTACAGTCTCTCATATGCAAGATATAAAGAAATATGGGAAGAAATAATTACTGAGATCTGGTTTCCAATAGGAAGTTCACTACAGGGGAGTATGGGGTGAAAGTGGGAAGGGGACACTGGAACAATGGTGGAAGCTTGATACTCAACTTTTTATATATAAAACCATACCAATCACAATTTTGTAAGCCACAGTGATTAAAAATGCTAACTCAATCATGAACTTTATCTCTAGAAAAAAATAAATTTGTAATATGAACAATCTTGTAACCATGGTGTTTAAATAATAAAAAAAAAACCCTCAGGGCTGGAGAGATAGCACAGCAGTAGGGTGTTTGCCTTGTTTACAGCCAACCCTGTAGGGACCCAGTTTGATTCTGGCATCCAATATGGTCCCCTCAGTCTGCCAGAGGTGATTTCTGAGTGCAGAGCCAGGAGTAACCCCTGAGCACTGCCGGGTGTGGCCCCAAAACCAATCAATAAATGAAGTTTTAAAAAAAAGCCCTCATTAAACAAACAAATACATGTTTAAAAAGAAAGACCTACTTGCTGTATATTCTGCAGGGTTGGAAAACAGATCCAAAATGTGGAGGACACTGTAATCAGGTCACCAGAGAAATAAAAAAACAAAGAACTGACACACAAGACTTTGAACAGGCAAGCATGGGCCTTCTTAGGGATTAAGACTCCATTCTTTTTTTTTTTTTTTGGGGGGGGGTCTACCCGGCAGTGCTCAGGGGTTACTCCTGGCTCCATGCTCAGAAATTGCTCCTGGCAGGCAAGGGGGGCCATATGGGGCACCGGGATTTGAACCGATAACCTTTTGCATGAAAGGCAAAGGCCTTACCTCCATGCTATCAGCCGGGCCCCAAGACTCCATTCTTAGTGTGATCCTTTTACTTGTTAATTTTTCTCAGAGATTGTTGAATGTAGCCTTTTTTTCTCTACCAGGTTTATTATGTGATTTTAAAACATGGCCTTTGGTAATGAAGAGGTGTGGATGTCTAGGTCAGACTGCAAAGGGCCTCCTGTTGCCAGTCTTGGCAGTTTGAGCATTTTTCTGAAGGAGCTGTTAAAGTGTTTTAAATCCTAAAGCAACACCTTTAATGCAATTTTCATAAAAACCATAGGGACAATAACATGAATAAAGAAAGAAATGTGAGCTCAGTCAAAGACTTGCAGTTTTCCAGGAACCGGTCTGAAAGCCAAAGTAATTAGTTAAGGCAGAGAAGAGATTGTGGCTAGAAAGTACATCAAGTAATAAGATAGAAGGGGCACTTGCCTTGCACATAGCCTCCTGAGGTTTTGAATTCAGCATTATATATGGTGCCCTGAGGCCCACCAGGGATGATCGCTGAGAGAAACAGAGACAGAGACAGAGAGACAGAGAGTGGGGGGCCAGAGAAGGAAGGAAGGTGTAGAAAAGAAGGAAGGAAGAGAGGGGAGGAGGGAGGGAGGAAAATGTCTTGGATGGACGAGGAGAGTTCTTATTTCAATTATTTTTATTTTCAATTGTTTTATTTACAGGGGAGGTTTCCCAAACAGTGATCAGGGAGTCTGGAAGCTACTCCCAGAAATACTTGGCCAAACAAACCAGATAGATCAGTGTCAGGGTCCAAGGATGTGGTGGTCTCCTGGTTTTCTTGGGGGCCACCCTAGTGGTGCTTGGGCCATCATGAGCAGAACTCAGATCTGTCCTCTCTGTTTCTTTTTTTTTTTGTTTTTTGTTTTGTTTTTGGGTCACACCCGGCAGTGCTCAGGGGTTATTTCTGGCTCCATGCTCAGAAATTGCTCCTGGCAGGCACGGGGGACCATATGGGGCACCGGGATTCGAACCGATGACCTTTTGCATGAAAGGCAAACGCCTTACCTCCATGCTATCTTCCGGGCCTGTCCTCTCTGTTTCTGTACAGAGATAAGAGCCTGAAATTATCACCTAAAGTATTCCCATCACCTATTCTTAGGGTACCCTACCCAGAACACAGACCTATTTGTAGTTTTGACATCTGTAGTTATGACTTTCTTGGGGGCAGGTAAACTGGCAAGCTCACAGAGCCAAGAAGACAGCCTAAAGTGGTTCCTCCATCAACAGTTCGAGGCTTGGTGATGCCTCCTTCTCTGGTCTGAGTCGATTGGGCACATGAAGCCCCTCCACGAATAGTCTGGACTGTGAATAGAGTCCTCACCCTCTTCTACCTGGGGGATGGCTCCCTTTCCTGTTTCACATTTTGTGTATAGGACTCCCCTGTCCTTCGTGTGAATTGTATTCTGTTCTTGTTGGTTTATTTAAGATGTTTGTTGGGTTTGATTACCTTTCATGCTCAGAGAGGTAGCATTCCCAATCCCTTACCAGTATTTCAGACATCTGATTCACTCTCAACATACATGATCAAGTTCTGATCCTCGGAAATGTTCCTCACAGGCCTCCTTCAACATCCATGTCCCTACCTATTGCTGGGGAGTCGGAATCTCTGGAAGAAGATAGAAAAGGTGGGGAGACACTCAAGATCCATCTTGGAATTGGAGGTAGGAATTTGTAGCTACTGCTGCTTTTTCTTACTATTATTAGTGAAACCTAGTCCTACCTGATATCCTAAAAGATACCACCAGAGTTCCTCAAAAACATAAGATTCTAAAGGTTAGGACTTGAGATGAGACAGTAGTTAACAGATTTTAGTTATTTATTTTGGGGGGGGCCACACCCAGCGGCACTCAGGGATGTTATTTCTGGCTCGGTGCTCAGAAATCGCTCCTGGCAGACTCAGGGGACCATATGGGATGCTGGGAATCAAACCCAGGTCCGTCCTGGGCTGGCTGCATACAAGGCAAACGCCCTACCACTGTGCTATCTCTCCGGTCCCCAGTGTTGGAAGATTTTTAATTAGGCATGCTTGGGTTAAGCCCAGATATTGCTAGACCTAAAGTGATTTACTCTCTCTGCTAGATGAGTCACTACTACTTACAAGGACATACCCCACCTTTGTGTGCATCCACTCCCTGCACCTGGGGGGACTGCAGGAGTGTTGCCCCTTGGACATGCCCAGCAACTATTGTCACACAGCACACACATATTGCTGTCTTTCCTCGAGTCACTTTCCCCATCAGCATTTCCCATGCTGGTGTACAGCAAAATCGCCACATGCATTCATTCACCCAGCGCACTGATGCTGGGGGTGGTAATTTTGATTCGATGCATCTGGGTTGAGGGCCTGACCATGGAAAGGCTTGAATTTGGGATGCTGCCTTGCTGTGTTTCAGGCCACACCTGAAGCTCATTTACTTCTCTAGTCAGGAATCTACTCCAGGAATTAAGAGAAGGAAAGGGTGGTAAGTCAGTTGGAGGAAAAACAATACTTCCTGTTGTAATATTACCTCTCATATTACTGAACAGAGATTATTGGGGTGGAGTTGGGCCACACCCAGTGATGCTCAGGAGTTACTCCTGGCTATTCGCTCAGAAATCGCTCCTGGCTTGGGGAACCATATAGGGTGCCGGGGAATCAACCGAGGTCCTTCCTAGATCAGACGCGTGCAAGGCAAATGCCCTACCTCTATGCCACCACCCCGGCCCCTGAAAGAGATAAAAGGACAAAAACAAGAACCAGAGAGATAGCACAGTGGTACGGTGTTCGCCTTGCACACAGCAGATCCAGGACAGACAGTGGTTTGAATCCTGGCATCCCATATGGTCACTATGCCTGCCAGGAGCAATCTCTGAGCACAGAGCCAGGAGTAACCCCTGAGAGTCTCTGGGTGTGACCCAAAAAACAAAATAAACAAAAAAACACCAAAAGAAACGTATGGGGGTGGGACCGGAGAGATAGCATGAAGGTAAGGCGTTTGCCTTTCATGCAGAAGGTCATCGGTTTGAATCCCGGCATCCCATATGGTCCCCCAAGCCTGCCAGGAGCGATTTCTGAGCGTGGAGCCAGGAGTAACCCCTGAGCGCTGCCGGGTGTGACCCAAACCCCCCAAAAAAAGAAAAAGAAAAGAAAAAAGAAAGGTACCAGGGAAATAGCTCGTGTGCGGCCCTGGGCTGATCCCCAGCATTACTGTGTGAAGCCCTCGTGGCTCCCAGCTTCACTAGGCCAGAGCAAACCTGAGTTCTGAGCCATCAGACCTATATGGCCAAGCTAAGTACCAGTAGGGGTGGCCTCTGGGAACCCCAATACCTCTAGGAAGCCCCCTCCTGTCAAAAAAATAATTCACAAAGGTAAAGTGTCACAGGTAACACTATCAGTTATCAAAAGGCATAGCCTTTTCAAATCCTTAAGGTTTGTGATAGATAATGAAAACTGTAAAAATTCCTGATTCAGGGTCAGTGGTTCTTTGGATACTGTTAACCATTCTCCCTCTCTTCAATATTTTAATCATGTACATTCTTTCTTGTGTTGAAAAACAAAACAAAACAAAAACCTCTCTAGCCTTACTGTGTGTGTGTCCATAAATTGAACCCAGGAACTTTTTTTTTTTTTTTTTTGGTTTTTTTTTGGGTCACACCCAGTGACGCTCAGGGGTTACTCCTGGCTATGCGTTCAGAAGTCGCCCCTGGCCTGGGGGACCATATGGGGCACGGGGGATCGAACCGTGGTCCGTCCTCGGCTAGCGCGGTAATGAACCCAGGAACTTAAAGAGGCAATATACTTGCTTTAACAGCTGTCCAGTTATTCCTAAATGCACATGCAGTCTTTCTACCCCCTATTAATGTCTTCAGAAATATAAGGTTTTTTATTTTGTTTTTACATTTTTTAATATCTTTATTTAAACATCATGATTACAAACATGTTGTAGTTGGGTTTTAGTTACAAAAAAGAACACCCCCTTCACCAAGAAATACATGTTTGTGCTCTCATTGCTTTGACCTTAAATTTTTCTTGTTCCTGGACTTCCATCTTTTTGATATTTCCCCACTTCTTGTTTCCTCATGTCATCTTTATCTTCCACTTTCATGAACAGTTACTTTGCTCAGGGCTTGGTTCCCCCTACTTACTCCTGGGCCATGTCACTTATAGTTGCATACAGATATCATATCTATGTAAATCTGATCTTGTTCTTGGAACTGAAGTGATAGTACATCAATAGGGCACTTGCTTTGCATGCAACAGACCTGGATTCAACCCCCAAAATTCCAAATGGTCCTCCAAGTCTACTAGTAGTGATCCCTAAGCATAGAGCCAGAATTAAGCCCTGGGCATCACTACCTGTGGTCAATCAATCAATCAATCTGATCTTGTTCATGTGAGTTTAGCACTTGGAATTTACAAACTGATGTTGACTCCATACATCCCTCTTGACTTTCAGGAATATATATTCCTAAATGCTTTTCAGGAATTTATAGTTCATGCCACATATTATTTTGAAACCTGTGT
Organism: Crocidura indochinensis; assembly: GCA_004027635.1. Lineage (NCBI taxonomy): Eukaryota > Metazoa > Chordata > Mammalia > Eulipotyphla > Soricidae > Crocidura > Crocidura indochinensis. The sequence continues at coordinate 25,539 of PVKC010001604.1, read as the reverse complement.
TTATCTTTTTCTTCGGGCAAATGCTTACATTCTTATCATCAGACAATATTTGTAACTTTAGGGAAAAAAATATACAATGGGTATGTCCTCAGGTGTCTCAGATTCCATACATCTTGCACAAAATCTTCCTGATTTTCCTATTTTCTCAATATCCCTATAATTTGTACCTGATATATGCCTCTTACTCTCAGCTGATTATGAAAAGTTTTCCTCCTAAACCCTACTGATTGTCCCAAAATGTAGATGTCGTCATGTCCCATCTTCTCTTTCATTTATTTTCTTCTTTAAACTCATTAGAGGGCTGAAGAGATAGTACAGGAGTTAAGACACTTACCTTGTATGTGACTAACCCCAGAATGACCCCAGCACTACAGTACCCATTAGGAGTAACCCCTGAATTCAAAGCCAGAAGTAAGCTCTGGGCACTGCCAAGAGTGGCCCCAAACCTAAAAAATAAAATAAACTCTTGGGGAAGTTACTTAACCTAGAGACATCTTATCTTTTTCTCTTTGTAATTTATGCCAGAAATTCTTTTTGGTAGGGCTTAGGGGTGAGAGGATTTGGGGCACACCTGGCAGTGTTTAGGGCTTACTCTTGGCTCTGTGCTCAGGGATCACTCCTGGAAGTACTCAAAGGAAAACTATATATAGGATTGCTGCATGCAAGGCAATCACCCTATCTCCTGTACTATTGTTCTAGTCCAAGAGTTTTGGTTTGGTGGTTGTTGTTATTGTTTTTGAGGTCATACCTGGCAATTTCTTAAAATAGAATTATTCTACATAGTTTAGATTTGAAGAGATGCCATTCACTTTGTAACTTGTTTTTCTCGTATTTGACATTTGTGGACCAGAGTGATGCTAGAGTTGGTAGGATATTTGCCTTTCATATAACTGACCTAGGTCCTATATCCACCATCCCATATTGTTCTCTGAGCCCTCTAAGAGGAGTAACTCTTGAATGCATACCCAAGAGTAACTTTTAAGCAATTATGGGTGTGGGCCAAAAACCAAAAAATAAAAAATGAACTTGATGTTTTATAAAATCCATAGATTGGTATATACATTGGCCATTGACTCGTTTGCAAGGATAGTAACATCATGTTACACCTTCCTACAGATCTTTCAGCGAAGAGTGCCTCTGTTCCGGATGAACTTGGTGCCTGTGGACATTCAAGAACATCAAGCTATGCAAGCCAGCAGTCTAAAGTATCAGGTAGTGACTTGAAGTGAAATTGAATTGTTTAGACATGTATTGCTTTAATCAAAATTTGAGCTCAGTATATTTGGCATCTGTCATTGTGACTCTCTTTCTGTCTCTGTCTCTCTTGCTCTCTTATTCTGTTGCTGTCTCACTCTCAACAGGGTATAGCACATGCCACTCCCGGTCATCAAGTTTCTCTGAGTTCTGCCATAGGAGAAATACATCTGTGGGTAGCACCTCAACCGGGGTTGAAAGTATTCTCGAGCCATGTGATGAAACTGAGCAAAAACTAGCTGAACCAAATTTGGATACTGCTGATCAAGAAGACACAACCTCAGAAACACTTGTCAGGTATCCCCTTGCTCTCAGTTCTGGTGGGTGGGAAAACTCAACTTTGCCTCTTAGCATAATAAAAAGTAGAAAAAAAAGTCCATTGTTTTCAAAGATGCCCAGTAAAACAAGACTCTGTAGAATCTCAACTGAAGCGAGTCGACGACACCAGAGTGGATGCAGATGATATTGTGGAGAAAATATTGCAGAGTCAAGACTTCAGCCTAGATTCCAGTGCGGAAGGTATGAACAGAGAATACTTAACAATGAATTTAAGTTTTATTATGTAGCTTGTTAGAAAGAGAAAAATAGAATACACTCACTTGTAGAAATTTTTATGGAAATCTATCTCTTGACTCAGTTTTTAAAAAAAATGGCTGTAGGAAATTGATGAAAAATAACTGTTTAAAGAGTTTTAAAGTTGGGGCTGGAGAGATAGCATGGAGGTAAGGTGTTTGCCTTGCATGCAGAAGGACTGTGGTTTGAATCCCGGTATCCCATATGGTCCCCCGAGCCTGCCAGGAGCGATTTCTGAGTGTAGAACCAGGAGTAACCCCTGAGCGCTGCTGGATGCAAAAAAAAAAAAAAAAAAAAAAAAAAAAAAGATTTTCAATTGCCTGTTTGAAAACATGTGTAGCTTTATTGTAGCTTTATTCGAGTTTTTGATTTATTTTAAAAAAAGCTAAAAGGTGAAATTTATTCTAATGTGAATATTATTTGACCATAAACTTATGATGGCTTCTATAACAAATACTTTAAAAATGTATTACAGAGGAAGGACTGAGGCTATTTGTGGGCCCTGGGGGAAGTACAACCTTTGGTAACCATCATCTTCCAAACAGGTATGTAGCTCAAACAGTACTCATTAAAGTAAAGAATATTCTGGATTTTTCTTCTTTTTGCTTGTTAGGCTATACCCGGTGGTGTTCAGGGTTTACTCTTGACTTTGTTCTCAAGGATCAATCCTGGTGAGGCTCAAGGGACCATATGTGGTACCTGGAATTGAACTAGGTTGACCACATTCAAGGTTAGTACCCTGCCCTCTGTACTACTGCTCCAGTCCTGGATTTTCCTTTCAAATATAAAGGTTAAAACTTTTCATGTTAAACTGAGGCTAGAAAATATAAATATTAATGGTTCCATAAGGAGAATTGTGTCTCTTAATATAATTCATTTTCCTTATTCTTGGTATGTTTGAAATTATACTGTATCAGCTCATATTTTATGCCATTGAATATAATTTCAGAATGTGGCCAGGAGAGCATCAGGCAAGAAGTTGAAAAGGGTAGTTTGAAAATGGGCATTAGAAAGTCATTTAGGGGGCCCTGGAGATAGCATGAAGGTAAGGCGTTTGCCTTTCATGCAAAAGGTCATCGGTTCGAATTCCGGTGCCCCATATGGTCCCCCGTGCCTACCAGGAGCAATTTCTGAGCATGGAGCCAGGAGTAACCCCTGAGCACTGCCGGGTGTGACCCAAAAAACAAAAAACAAAAAACAAACAAACAAAAAAGCCATTTAGAAAAATGAAGGTCTTAAATTCTGTGATACTCTTCTCCAGAAAATTACAATGCCATTAAAGTAATGAGAAAATAACAGATAAATCTGAATTGGAAGGAACTAAAGAAACAGTATGGCTGGTAGGGTGCTTGCCTTACATACAGCCAGCCTAGATGTGATATCCAGCATCCTATATAGTTCCCCGAGTTTCACCAGAATTCCTGATTCCAAGATCGCGTTGGTGGTGTAGTAGTGAGCATAGCTGCCTTCCAAAATTCCTGATACCAGAACCAGAAGTGAACCCCTGAGCATTGCAGTCTCAAAGGGAGGGAGAGAAAGAGAGAGAGAGAAGGAAAGAGGGAGAGGAGGAGAGAGAGGGAGAAAGGGAGGGAAGGGTAGAAAGGAGAAGGGACAGAGGGAGAAAGTTCAAAGAACAAAAAATAAAAAATGATAAATTTGGATTAAAGAACATATAAAATAACTGACTAGTACTCTTCAAAAATATCAAGGAAATATCTAGGAAAACTGAGATTGATAATCTGTTACAGATCAAGGAGACATGATAACTACATGTAGTTTTCTAGATTGATCCAGGAACTGAAATGATGATTAGTGGATTGACAAGGTCTAGATTGGTTAATCATATTGTACCAGTATTCATTCATCTCTTAAAATTTGACAAACATGTTCCATTGTTTTCTGTAAGATGCTAATAGGCAAGAGGCGAGAAGGGCCTTTTAGAATTCTGTACTATTTTTGCAACTTTCCTATCTAAAATTACTCCAAAATTATAAAAAGTGTTGCGGGGTAGGGAAATGGGCCACATGGACCGGTTCTTGGGGGGCTTGCTTACACCTGGCTCTGTGCTAAGGGAACTGTATGCAATGTGGGGCATCAAACAAGAGTCGGTTGTATGTTTAAAGTTAAATGCCTTAACCCCTGGACTATCTCTCTGACCCATCAGCTCTCAGCAATTTTTATAAGGTTACCTGAATATTGTGAGAATGAGAGGATCTGAGGTCACTCAAATATATGAACTAGAGGTATTTAATCTTGAAAGTACTTCTGTCATGCCAGTGGAAATTACCTCCAGGAGAGCTTGAATGCTTCTCATGCTATCTAAGCAAGGTCAACTAGAAAAACTTCAAGAATGACAGTTCAGAATGTTGACTTTTTTTTGTTTTTTGTTTTGTTTGTTTGTTTGATTGTTTTTGGGTCACACCTGGCAGAGCTCAGGGGTTACTCCTGGCTCCTGGCAGGCACAGGGGACCATATGGGATGCTGGGATTCAAGCCACAGTCTTTCTGCATGCAAGGCAAATACCTTACCTCCATGCCATCTCTCCAGCCTCTGACATTTTTTTAATATTAAAAAAAAATCTTTATTTACGCACCATGATTACAAGCATGGTTATAGTTGGGTTTCAGTCATAAACAGAACACACCCCCTTCACCAGTGCAACATTCCCACCACCAATACCTGCCCCCTACTTCCCAACCCTTGTCTGTATTTGAGACAGGCATTCAACTTCCCTCACTCATTAAGATTGTCATGATGGGGGGGCTGGGTGGTGGCACTGGAGGTAAGGTGCCTGCGCTAGCCTAGGACGGACCGCGGTTCGATTCCCTGGTTTCCCATATGGTCCCCCAAGCCAGGAGCGACTTCTGAGCGCATAGCCAGGAATAGCCCCTGAGCGTCAACGGGTGTGGTCCAAAAAACAAACAAAGAAAAAAAGATTGTCATGATGGGGCCAGCGAGGTGGCGCTAGAGGTAAGATGTTTGCCTTGCAAGTGCTAGCCAAGGAAAGGACCGTGATTCGATCCCCCAGCGTCCCATAAGGTCCCCCCAAGCCAGGGGCAATTTCTGAGTGCTTAACCAGAAGTAACCCCTGAGCATCAAATGGATGTGGCCAAAAAAAAAAAAATAGATTGTCATGATAGTTGTTAGTGTAGTTATTTCCCTAATTGCACTCACTACCCTTTGTGGTGAGCTTCATATTGAGTCGGTTCTTCTGGCCCTCATCTCTATTGTCTCTGGGCATTATTACAATTTTCTTTTTTTTTTTCCTGCTGTTTCAGAGTGAAATCTGGAGCTTATGAACAAGTTGTGATCAAACGCTAGAAGTCAAGATCTTGAGCTGAAGCTTCTTTAAGATGTGACAACAGCTGAACTCTCAAGGCACTTGATTGAAGCACTTGGGAGACCATGGAGCATGAACCTTGTATATTGGCAAGGGCTGGGGAAGCTGACACTAGGTTCAAGTGCTGCTCCCCTCCGCACACACCTGACAGAAAGCTGTCCGTTTGGGCCACATGTCCTGTGCGCTCAGAAGCATTTGGAACCTCAACACATGATCAAGAAAAGCTGCATTTCCTTATAGAAAGAGCTAACCCAATAGATTGGAGCTCTCATCACTTAGTTTTACATTCAAGAGGTAATAACTGGATATAATTTAGACCCTGTAACTTCTATCTAGATGATTGTAATTTCTCCCAAGGAAATCTTCCATATTCCACCTACAGTATTATACTAAGTTCGTTAACTCTCTTTGATGCAGTAATTGATATATATATATATATATGTACATATATATATGAAAATGTTAATGCTACCATTTAAACACCTAAATATGTAATAATCTAAGTTTTTCCATTGTAAGTCTAGTGACAGGTGTGTTTAAGTCTGAATATGTAAGTGGTTATGGTGCCGTTATTACACAACATGTATTGTGAAATGTTAATATTAGATGTACTGAGGGGCCCGGGAGATAGTATGGAGGTAAGGCGTTTGCCTTTCATGCAAAAGGTCATCGGTTTGAATCCCAGTGCCCCATATGGTCCCCCGTGCCTGCCAGGAGCAATTTCTGAGCATGGAGCCAGGAGTAACCCCTGAGCGCTGCCGGGTGTGACCAAAAAACAAAAGACAAAAAACAAAAAAAAAATATTAGATGTACTGCATAATCCCTACTCGCAGTCTTATATAAGATTTTCAAGATACATCTGCTTTTCGGTACATTGGACTACCTAAGGCTCCTGATATCAGAGCATTGTAACCACATGAATACTATAAGCTGGTTTCTGGAGTCAAGTTTTAGAACATGAGAACTAATGTAATAAAAAAATCATCTTTTTCCCTGTAAGTTTACACTTACTTGGAACAGAAAATTATTCCAAGGAAGCAATATCCAAAAGGAAAGCCCGCTGCTTGATGCACTTTTCTGTTTTAGTCCCCTGTGACCACAGACTATGTTTTCTCTTGGAAGGCAGTGGTTTTGAAGCAAGACTAGAATCAAGCATGCATCAAATAGAGCTTTTAAAGTAAGACTATAAAATGGATCCAGTTTAATAGCCCAGCAGGTAAGCCTGAGAGATTTTCTAGTCTTACATGATGATTTGTGTGGAAAGCTAATTTCTTCAAACCAGTTGCTAAATAAAAAAGCAAACTTTATAAAATAGTAATCAGTAATTCCCACCCCCTACTAAAAAAGTGTATCCAAGAAATGTGTAATGTTAGACTAGAATTAGTCTGATCTAAGTATTTTCATGTGGGCTAAATAAAAGAGGAAATATATTGTTTTTAAGAAGATATTCTTTTAGTACCCAAATTTAGAGACTTGGAAAAAACCTAATGTTAGGCTTATTTTCTTAATCTTTTGAGGACTGACTTTTCCAAATTAATTCAGTACTACTTTTTCAAATAGATGCTCATATTTTTAAAGAGATAACCCCCTTTTTGAAAATATTTGTTGAAAGGATTTTCTGAGTCATTTAGCTAGATATATTTTTTTTTTGTTTTGAAGAAAAATTTGACTCAAATTGAGACTAAATAGTCTCATCAGGGAACATATTAAATCTAAAAGATCTGCTGTGTCCAAATAAACAAACTGATCCATTCGTTATAAATTATGATAAAAACAAAGATCTTAATAGAGATAGGAAGGAATATATTGTTTAAGAGATATTTATTATCGTGTCTTAAAACAGTTTTCTATTTTCAAAATATTATTTGAGGCTCTATTTTTTATTGGTGCTTCTGCAAATGGTTTTGCAGCTTTTCAAATAATAAAAACAAGGTTGTAAGTAAAGACTTTCTCAGATATGGCAAAGGTATGTAATCAAGGCGCCATACCTGTCTTGGTGCTTTTAGCATGGTGCCTTTATAATTTTAGTAGCCACCAGATATATCTTAATTTATGAAAATACAACAAGAACTTAAGTAAATAGAATATTGATTAGGGATAGAAAAAGATGGCATGTCCTCTAAAGTCAATGATAAGATTTGGATTCATTTTATCCTACTGTACTGTCAAAATTTCCCTACAGTCTTTTGAAAATATTTATATGCTTATTGGTTAACTAAGTTTCTGCCCTAGTTTCTGCTTTTTATTTTTTAAAGCATATACTATTAATACTTTCACTATACTGCTATTGAAAAAGAAATCTGTATATTAAAGACCAAGTCCACTTTTGGTTGAGTTGAGGGGGATTGAGAAAACAAACTGCAAAAGGATTTCAGTAAATTTATTTATAAACATTAAAAGTTAAATTTCAAATTGTCCAGTCTTAGAGAACTTGCATATAGACTTACCTTTCTGATTCTAGCGTCACGAAAAATATTTTCAAGCTATGTTATTTGTGAACAGATAAAGAAGCAATTAATTGGGGTAAATCCTTAGACTAAGAGTAAGCCCACTTCCTGTGACTTGAGTCAATGACTGAGACGAGGAAAGGTGTGAAAGACAGCAAAGGGTAGAACAAATTCCTGTGTCATCATAAGGTTACACTTCAGTGATGTGGAACAGTACTTATAATCTGAAAAAGTTCTGACCAGGAATCTAAAAGTCCACCCTACCATTGCAGCAAAATACTCTAAAAAAATTTTTGCATGAAAACTGGGGACCATAAAGGTCATTTATTGCTGAAAAGAAAAAAAATATTCAACTAGTTCCAATCAAAACTTATTTCAAATTTGGGTAGTAATAAGTTTCAGTAAACTAAAAAATCCAGAAATAACTTTAGACATTGTGATTTCTATGCTACTAGGTCACTCTGCAAGCTTAAGCTTAATGTGCTTAAACTTAAGCATATTGAGTACTTCATTGAAGTGTTTTTAAATGTGAAATGTGAACAGTATACCATTCAGACCAATGAGTATACCCAATGAGGTTGAACTCATAGGATGGTGTTTTATTTTATATTAACTGGAGCAATTTAGAGCCTTGGTCAGTTCTCCTAAATGGTACATTATATGAACAAATCAAGTTCTAGATATAGTTGAAATAGTGTCATGCCACTCTTTATTGGTTGACTTAGGTACTCTGATAATTTTAATATCTGGAAATATTAAAGAATAGAAAATCTAAAAAATGAATAAGATGGAAAATATGAGTATAAGACTATACTTTCAAGGATCATTTCTATAGTATGTAACTAGAGAAGTTTCTCTGATCATGTAGAGCACCCAAAGTCATGAGGAGGAGCCAGAGCAACCTCTCCTGAGCGTGAAGCCGGCTCTAGGTGTTGCTTCTGCAACTGCCTTGGCCATTGATGATCGTTCTCCCATTCCTCTGGAAAGGGTAGAGGGAGAGGATGCAAAAAAAAAAAAAAATATATATATATATATACATATATGAGTATAGTAACCACTTAAGACTGCTCTGGAAATAAAGGCCTTAATTGTCATATATATATATGTATATCCATATATATATGATTTAAATTATACTGTGTATAATCTTAATCATATATATATGACTGTTCATAAGATTATACACAGTATAATTTAAATCATACTAGCTACTCCCCACTGCTAAAAAGTTGATAAAATTTTAATTTACATAGCCAAGTGTTTATATTCATCTTGTGTATATAAGAAAGTTTATATGTCCTATATCTTATGTATAACAGAAAATTCTCTGATATTTGTTGACCAAATTTTATCCAGAAAAAGATATTGTTTGATTTTCTTTTCTTACAAAAAGTTATCCAACTTTTTTTATGGTCTTCTGGAAGTTCACAATTTTGAGTAATCATGTAAGTGTTTAGCAAAAACTTTTATTGAAGTGATTCCGTTAGTATTTTGTTCTAATACTTGGAGAATGACCTTCATATTTATATATATTGTAACTGTAAAATTATAATTCCAGGAAATATTTCCTTCTTTTTTATTTTAAAATTTTTTTATTATAAAGTATTTGTAATAATGTAATAATGGTGAATCTTATAATGTTCAATAAATCATACCTTAAAGTTTAGAATGTTGCATGTACCTTAAAATTTTAGTTAAAATTCTGTACACCAGGGGCTGGAGCGATAGGTCAGCGGTAGGGCATTTGTCTTGTACGTGGCTGACCCAGGACTGACCTCTGTTCAATCCCCCGGCATCCCATATGGTCCCCCAAGCCAGGAGCGATTTCTGAGCACATAGCCAGGAGTAACCCATGAGCGTGACCGGTGTGGCCGAAAAACAAACAAACAAAAAATTTTGTACACCGGAGCTGGAACAATAAAGCATGGAATCAAGAATTCGTGTTTGGCATGCATGAGAGGATCCCTGAACATCACTGATAGTCCTGCAGGCTCCCTGGTACCACTAGGCGTGACTCTAGAAGCACTTCCCAGTACCTCTAGAATAGTCCTGGTGGTTTCTGACACTGCACCCCACCTCCCTCAGTGCTATATCTCTGGTTCTAAGCATTAAACCCTTGGCCTCTTTGGCCAACCAAGCACACTGGGATTGATCCCAGGGACCCCTGAGACTGCTGGAGTTTCCTTTCTCAAAGGGGAAAAACTATAAAACATAAATGCCCAGCATAGTTTTCTCAAAGAATTTCCTTTTCTTTATCACCAGGGACTTGATCAAACTCCAATGTCTCCAATGAAAAACAATTTTTTAAATTCTGAGGTTGTTCATACTGGGGAGTATTTACACCTGAATTTGAATTTGAAGTCCCCTCTGAACCTGTTTTCTATTACAGGATAAATATAATTCCAGTGGGCTAGAGAGAAAATGCTTTCTACATGGCGAAGCCAGGTTCATTCCCAGGTGCCACATGTGGTTCTCCCAACCCTGACCTCTCAGAAGTGATATCTGAGTATGGCCAAAGTGTGACCCCAAAGCTAAATAATATAGCTATAATAATGCCATCAAGTATTTCCAGTTGTGATGAATATATGAGCTAGTTTTAGGAATATGCCATGTAGTAAGACAGAGCTGTTTTCTTAGGGATGGTGTGCTTTTTTGGTCATAGTTTTAATTGATGTAACAATTTACATGAATGTATGTTTTATGGGTACAGTTGGTACAGCTTTATGCCTTTTGTAGTGTCTTAAAACAACATATTCTTTTTCTCAATCTGGAGGGCAGAAGTCTGAAAAGACATCTGCAATCCAGTCTCCTGAGGATTCTGAAGAATCTTGCACATTCCAGCTTCTGATGGATGCCAGATACTTTAAACTACTTTGTCATTAGTTTACAATATTATAAAATTTCAGTGATTTAACTTTGCATTTCTGTATGGAATGTGACATCCTATCTGGTCATCAGAATTGTCATCTTTGTTCTCTATGTCTGACGCTGGCCTGCGTTGTTTCCCCATTGTCACACTAGTATTGTGTGTTTTTCTACGTGTTGCGGTGGTATTCATTGGGTAAGTGATGTTCCAATGAAGTTCCAATACCACCCCATCACCAAAAAGGTCCTTTATGTGTGCTTTTCATTTTCCTTCCATAACAATCAGTTTTCATCATATAGAAGTAGTTTTTTAGGGTGTTGTGGGGGAGGAGGGGCATACCCAGAGATGTTCGGGGGTTACTCATGGCCCTATACATAGAAATTACTCCTGGCAAGCGTTTGCAAAACAGCCCTTCTTTCACTCTTCCTCCTCTAGACCTCCAAGCAACTGTCACAAAAGTCTTGTGCCCACACAGAAAAGAAAGCCTATTGATCCACTGCCCCACAAACCTTGCAGACATTTCAGGATATACCAGATGGCTCTAGGCAGAACAGGCCTAATGTTTCTTTCCCTTAGAAAATATACAGCCCCGGGGCCGGGCGGTGGCGCTGGAGGTAAGGTGCCTGCCTTACCGCGCTAACCTTGGACGGACCGCGGTTCGATCCCCGTGCCCCATATGGTCCCCCAATAGCAGTGGGGAAACTAAGGAAGACACCAGCAGCTGGGGATATGAAGAGAAATCCTAGCAAATTTCCAAGTCCTCCAAAGCATACAAACACTATAGATGAGGATCTAAAATCAGCATTTAATGTCTTAGCAATGGAATTCAAGTAATCACTGCCAAAGAAATAAAGAAATCCATAGACAATTCAACAAACTTAAGAATAACTATCAGAAGATAAGAGTGAAAAATAAACATTTTTTGAAGTGACGCTGATGATATCGCTTCCTGTTCGTTCTCATTATAGAGCATTTTTCATTCTTCAGGCACATCTTGTACTAGATGTTTTGCTGAATCCTACAAATGAAACTAAGAGAACTAAAATACATGCTAGTAATCCATAATAGCAGAATTACACACATGGAGAATAGCATAGATGAACTTGAAGACTAAATACAAGCCAACAACAACAAAGAAGTCAAAGAAATGAAAAACAGAACATTGGAAGAAAATATAAGATACTTAATGAGCAAAGATAAGAGAAACAATTTCTGTCTAATAGGAATACCAGAGGGGAGGAAAAGGGGAAAGGAGATGAGTAAGTAGTGAAAGAAATACAGAAAATTTTCTCACTCTCTGGAAAGAGGCGGCTGCACAAATCCAAGAGACGAAAAAAGTACCAAACAATAGACCCTAACAGATCAACACCAAGACATGTATTAAACAGCAAAAAACAAAAATTAATTCTTTTTTACGGCTAAAAATTTGTTTTATTTACATCATGTCTATCTCCCAACATGTAAATACACTTTAAAGACATTTTCAGCATCTCTGAGGTGGGGCATTGGGAAAACTATCCTTTCTTGTTTCCACAAACAACCTGCCCAAAATCATATTGTTCAACAGTAGCAGAGTAAATTACAAACATGAACACCTTCTAACCATGAACTCTTAATTACCTAATCTGAATAGTCTAGCAAAATCAAACATCCATCATACAATAGAACTTCTATCACAAAACATTAATTTTTAGATCTTAACTACGTGTGATTGTGCATTTTATTTATACCACAGGGAGATTAAAAATAGTTTTTGGTGGTACCGGGCGGTGGCGCTGAAGGTAAGGTGCCTGCCTTGCCTGTGCTAGCCTAGGACGGGACTGCGGTTCGATCCCCCGGTTTCCCATATGGTCTCCCAAGCCAGGAGCGACTTCTGAGCGCATAGCCAGGAGTAACCCCTGAGCGTCACCGGGTGTGGCCCCAAATCCAAAAAAAAAAAAATAGTTTTTGGTTTTGGCAGATGCAAGTTTGACATTCAGTGTGATTATAATTCAGTGTAACTTCTCCAGTTTCTGAGACATAGCTGGTTGGTCTATCAGGGAAATGCAGTCAGTATCTAATCATGGCCGTAGATACCGCAATTCAAAAACTATTGCAATGTCATTACAGAATCTACAATCTTGTATGGTCTTAAAGATCTTTTCTATCTCCACATATGATATACACATATAAGCACTTAGCACAAAATGTACAGTAGCATGAGTCTTTTCATGTCTAAACAAACAAAAAGATTTAGGGGTGCACTTTAAAGGCCAAGAGCTCCTCAGAGTGCATGTTACTGAGAAATCGAAGGTCTGGCAACTTTAAAAGTACCTATATACTCAATTATAAGTCAAGTTTATCAGCACAAAATTTGTGCCAAAAAACATCAAACTCGACTTATACTCGGGTCGTGCATGTAGTCTCCAGTCATCTTCTGTCATCTGCTGGAGGGGACAGTGATTCAGATCAGTCCACAAATCTTGGCTGAGTTGAAGAGGTAAGCAGCTGAACTAAACTGTATGTCACTGAACTATTTCACCCACAATATTCTACATTTTGAGACCGACAGCAGTGATGATGATATCTATAAACTCAGTGATGATAACAATGTCTATGCTGATACCTTCACATCAGATACAGCTGAAGCTCTGTTTGGGCATATAGATGAGGAAGAGGAGGAGGAATTCAATTTTGAAGGATTTGAACCTTTGTGATTCAGCTTGGTTACCTGTTAAGCTACGGTTTTCTGCACTTTATTTAAAGTTTTTAAGTTATTGTTGCTAGTTTACAGTTTTTCTTTAGCAATATTGAAAAATATTTAACCTACTGATTTCTCAATTATTGTAATTGTTTTTGGTGTATATATATATATATATATATATATATATTTTTTTTTTGGTTTTTGGTTTTTGGGTCACACCCGGCAGTGCTCAGGGGTTACTCCTGGCTCCATGCTCAGAAATTGCTCCTGGCAGGCACGGGGGACCATATGGAGCACTGGTATTCGAAACGATGACCTTTTGCATGAAAGGCAAACGCCTTACCTCCATGCTATCTCCCGGGCCCCATATATTTTTATTTTTGAAATTTACCAGTGGCTACTGCATTTTCCACCTTGGCTTATTTATATTCGAGTCACTAAGTTTTCCCAAATTTTTTTAGGCTAAAATTAGGGGGGGGGTCAGCTTATACTTGGGTTAGCTTATGGACGGTAGTTTCGTAAAAATTTAGGCCTCATTTGGATGATTTTTCATTATTAAGGGCCTTAGTGCACAGGGAAGGGTTTCTTGCAAAGTCTCCACAAAGTTGACATTTTCTATTCCAGATCAATCTGCACACAGCAGGACAACTGCTGTTTGTAAACAAACTCATTTCTTCATCGCTCAGTTGGAGAGCATTTAGCTTCTCACTAAATTCAGAGTTTAGCAGATCCCCTGCTTCATTAAGTCTAAATCATCCACACTGTACTTCTTTCCACTTAAAAAGGTGACAGTACATTCTTTTGAATCAAATAAAGATACAAATCATACCACTAAAACTCCAAAAGTTCCAGCCATTAAAAGTTTGACCTGATTGTGCTGAGAGAGATCTCTAGATCCAGGAATATGCTTTTCAAATTCTACCACTTCTTTCACTGCTGGCGTAAAACTCATTGAAAATTTTTTCTAGATTTAATGTCCTGATTTATGAGGGACTACATATAAAGACTTGCTCATTGGACAGACCAGATGCATTCTCCCTCCAGTGTTGCAGAGGTAAACTATCGTTCTCATTCTGAGAAAATCCATCTATCAAAATTCTCTCACATAATCTTAAGTATTAAGCATTTGAGAAGTTCATACAGTGTCCATTTGCAATGCAAATGGCATGTCCATTTGGATCATGCATCAAGTTCCTCCCTTTATATTGTTAACTGGGATGCTGTTGACTCTCACTACAGGAAAATGGCTAAGCCCACTACCACAATGGTTATGATTTAAATTATACTGCTCCAAGTCCTTGGGAATCCATTCTCTCTGGTGCTGTATGCTATCTGATGAGTTTTCTCACTGCTAGTGGTTATGCATAGAAGTATCCTTGCATGCTCTAGTCATCATGCCAATCTCTTCTTCCTTTGCAAACTCAGAAGCAAGAGAACTTTTGATGCTTTCTGGATCTAGCTGGGGCTTAGGTCTCAGTGGTTCCTGGGTTGACAAAGCTGTCTGTTCATGATGTTCTATTAATGTGTCAATCTGTAAATGATCACTGAACTGGTTGTTCATCATGGTCTTCATTGCACTTTGTGTTTCAATTAGCATCCTCTGTTTTACATGCTTAGGAATACAACCAAATTGAACAGCAATTCTTGACATTCCAACAGATAAACATTTTTTGAAATGACACTGCTGACATCTCTTCCTATTCATTCTCATAAAGAGCAGTTTTCATTCTTCAGGCACGTCTTGTACTGCATGTTTTGTTGAGTGCTTCTAACAAAAAAAAACCCTTACTGTCTTCACAAGCATACAAGTATGAACTCTATAGTGGAATCCTGATGCCACATCCCCACAGACTTTATTACATAGTAAAACTATGCCACTAAATTTCCTCACTTCACTATGATTCTTTATTATCCCAGGTGCACTCAGTTTGCTTGTTTTCAAAGAACAATCATCCAATAATTAATTCTTCAAGATACCTTCAATATTAGACAGCTCACCATTTTTGAGATGACCATTAATTGAATTAGAGCTAGTTGGAGAAGATGGAACTGAAGAGGAAGGCTGGAATCTATTCTCAGAAGAACCATCACTATGACAAGAAGCAGGTCTAGAAGTTGAGCTGAAGAAATGATATAGGCAATCACACTTCCTACATTCAACTCCATGGTGCCATCGGGAAATGAATTGAGGTCGCTTGCTTCCCCCAGAGGGAACCTGGCTGAGGCTCAATACCACCCCAGGCAGGAGGCAGCACCTGTCAAGGTTTCCCCCACATGGGCAGAGTGTGCCTAGGACCCACACCCCTCAGACTGAAAGAGTCTTGAAGGACATTATTTATTATGTGCTCTCACTCATCTGATAAGGGTCAGGCCTCGAACTACCACCTATAAATAAATCTCTAGTGTCTATAAGTGGGTGTGAGTTTGTATGTAGTGGACTCCTCTTTGTTTGCCTAATTTGTATTGTTAATAATCCCTGCCTGTTATATGCGGAGAATTATATATTATCCCTCCCCCCACCATTCGCCACCTTACAAAACTCTTTCTATCCTCTCATTCCCCTCAATCCTAATCTGTAATCTCTCCCTATTTAATCTCTTTACCCTCAGTTCTTAACTCCTTAGGAACCGAGACCTGCCCCCTAACCCAGTAAGCTGCCTCCCGGTTCCCAAAGCAAAAGGACACCCTCTCAACACCCCATCTCACTTCCCAGCAAGAAGCTGCAGCCATAGCTCCTGCTGACTCATTCTATGTGGCCCTTTTTCTTCCTCCTCCCCTCAATGTAAACTGTTGCTTGCTACCGAATTCAGTCCAGATGGACCCCCAGCTCAAGGATACTTTCCCGATCTATCCCTTACTGTTGAAAACCATTTCCCAGACTCCACAAGACCAGTGTGGGACAAAAATGTGCCCTAAATCTTATCCCGCCCCCCACAGACTAACTCAAAAGACTTAATGGGGATATCTACACTTTCTTTGTATTTTACTTCTTTAATAGTTATAATTCTTTTTTTTTTTTTGGTTTTTGGATCACACCCGGCAGTGCTCAGGGGTTACTCCTGGCTTCATGCTCAGAAATTGCTCCTGGCAGGCACGGGGAACCATATGGGGCACCGGGATTCGAACCGATGACCTTTTGCATGAAAGGCAAACGCCTTACCTCCATGCTATCTCCCGGGCCCCTAATAGTTATAATTCTTAGTGTGTTTATTTTCATATGTAGAGATAGCCTCCATCCCTCCCCCCCTTTTTTTTTTTGCTTGTTTTGGTTCTGTTTAGTAAGAAATTCTAGTAGAAAAATCTTGCTTAGGATAAGAACTCAGGTTAAAACTATAGCGCAGAGATTGTATAGTTTGCTATTTTTACCCTCAAATACACCAATAGTATGGCATCATTCCTTTTTGCGTAGGCACATTAAAATGGGGGAAATCTTATGTACATAAAGAAGTTCTTATCTAATAGAGATAAGAACCCATAATTTTTTTTTTTTTTGGTTTAGACCTGGTGATACTCAGTGGTTACTCCTAGCTATGCGCTCAGAAATCACTCCTGGTTTGGGGGACCATATGGGATGCCGGGGGATCAAACCACACTCTGTCCTAGTGCAATCAAGGCAAATGCTCTACCATTTGCTCCACCACTCCGGCCCCAGAACCCATAAATGTGCCTTCCATCCTGAACATTTGTCATGGGGACTTGATTTAGACCTTATGTGATTGGACATCAACTGTCCAACCCCAAACCCTGGATCCCAGCCTAAGAACTTGCACAGTCCCTGCATCAGCATCAGGAATCACCCCCCCCGGGGGGGGGGGGGAACTGAAAAACCGTTGTGGCACCAACTTGTGCTAGAGTAGGTTCATATGACACCCTGATGAAAAAAAAAAAAAAAAAACCTGCAACAGCTTGATCTAAGGGCAAATTGCCCTAACTTACCACCTAACTGGTGAGATTAAATCAGAAGACATGGGCCAGAAAGACAGTGTGGAGGTAAGGCATTTGCCTTGCATGCAGAAGGACGGTGGTTCAAATCCTGGCATCCCATATGGTCCCTGAGCCTTCCAGGAGTGATTTCTGAGTGTAGAGCAAGGAGTAACACCTGAGTGCTGCCGGGTGTGACCCCCCCAAAACAAACAAACAAAAAATCAGAAGACACTCGTCCTAGGATCTGTGCAAAAACCAAGATCTTTAATTACAGAGGACTGACTGACAACCATGACTGAGCTGAACGTTTCCTGGCACCATAAAAACTTTGGAGTTTGACAATATATCCAGAGCCAGATGGTCTCATGACAGTATGCTTCAAGGATAGAGACACCTTGTATCTCTTAGGCCAAGGAAATTTCCTTTTAAATTTCCCCAACATTTACTATACCAATGCAAAAACCAAATAAACAAACAAAAATCTTGCCACATCTGCCTTCCAGTATTTATTTTTATTTTATTTTTTCTTCTTTTAATTTAATTTATATTTATAGCTTCTAGATAAGGTTATCTATCTAGATATTTTTTTATTTTTACAGAACCATAGAATATGAATCATTTTGTTCTGCCTCATATGTTTATGCCTTCCTACAAATTGAGAAAAAAAAGTGGATGGAACCCAGGGGCCAAGTGGTCTTAGGATCATTGAACAGAAATACAAAATGGTCAGAATTAAATAAACTAAAGTTAACAATAACTAAAGTTAACAACAAGAAACACAAACTATAACAAGGGAGCTGTTACACTAGCAGTCCAAAGGGCTGAGGGTGGAGGTATGGGATGCAATCTAGGAACTATATTGGACAGAGAGCAACACTAATGGTGGGAATGGCCCTAATTCACAGTCAGTATACCTGAAATACATCTGTGAAAGACTTTTAAATCACATTAGTCTCAATAAAAATGTAAAAAGGGGGACAATAGTAGTGGTGCAAGCAGTAGGGCATTTGCCTTGCATGCACTAACCAAGGATGGATTGTGGTTCAATCCCCTCGCGTCCCAAATGGCCCTCCAAACCAGGAGCAATTTCTGAGCACATAGCCAGGAGTAAAATCCCTAAGCATCACCAGGTGTGGCCCCAAACCAAAATCAAAACAAAAATTTAAAGGGGAGGGGGTGGAGCAGTAGCACAAGCGGTAGGGCATCTGCCTTGCACACACTAACCTAGGATGAACCATGGTTCAATCTCCTGCGTCCCATATGGTCCCCCAAGCCAGGAGCGATTTCTGAGCGTATAACCAGTAGTAACCACTGAGTGTGATCGGGTGTAGCCCAAAAACTAAAAATAAATAAAGGGGGGGGGGTGTGGAGTGATAGTACAGCAGTATAGAGTTTGCCTTGCATGCAGCCGATCCAAGATGGACCTTGGTTGGATCCCCAGCGTCCCATATGGTAGAATTTCTGTGTGCATAGCCAGGAGTAACCCCTGAGCGTCACAGGGTGTGGCCCAAAAAGCAAAAAAAGAAATGACTCCTGGAATTGCTATGGTGACCATATGTGGTGCTGAAGATCAAACCCTGGTGAGCCACATGCTAGGAGAGAGCACCCTACCCACTATACTATTTGGGTTTGTTTTGTTTTGTTGCTCATTCTAACTAAAGTGAGTACATTTACAAAGTGGGAAAGTATGCCACCTTGTGGTAGTGATGTTCAGTGATTCAGTTCAAATCTCCCTTTTATGAAAGGGAGCATCAAAAAATATTGAATATGCATTGCTGTAAAGGTAAAATTGTTTTCCTTGGCACGGGATTAATGTATGTATATATTCAGGTCTGTGTAATGTATATGTATATTCAGTTCCAGAAAGGAACCATGGGACAACAGAAGGACTAAAGATAGCAGTGAGGAAAAAAATGCACCCTATCCATAAAATCATACAATGGTTTCTGGTGAGATGGGGGGAAGATAATAAAATGACAAATTTTACTAATGCCTATTAGGTCGCAGCATAGAGGATGAAATGGAGCAGCTGGAGAGAACTGTCATGCAGGTCAAGAATGCAAGGAACCAGAATGATCCCTGCACCACCAGTTATGGCTCAAAACAAAATAAAAAGCAAGTTGATGGAAACATTAAGAATCCAACAGAAGGGGCCGGAGCAGTAGCGCCAAGTGCCTTGCATGCACTAGCCTAGGATGAACTGTGGTTCAATCCCCCGGCGTCCTAGATGGTCCCCCAAGCCAGGAGCAATTTCTGAGCAGAGCAGGAGTAACCCCTGAGTGTCACCAGGTATGGCCCAAAAACAAAACAAAAAACCAACAGAAGGGGGCAGATAAAGCACACTGCTAAGGCATTTACCTTGCACATGACTGACCCGGGATGGACCTAGGTTTGATTCTCAGCATACGATATAGTCCCCTGAGCTTGCCAGGAGCAATTTCTAAGCAAGACCCAGGAGTAACCCCTGAGTGTCACCGGGTATGCACCCACCTACCCACCCCCAAAAAAAGAACCCAACAGAAGGGCTGGTAAGATAGCTCAAGTGGTTGAGCACACGACCAGAATGCACAGCCATAGGGTTAGTCCCCAGTGCCATGTGCCCTACTCCAACCCTCAGCACTACTGGGTTTGAGAAAACCCTCCTTTTCTGGGTCAAGGATCACAAGGAATGATGAGCAGTGCTGAGAGGTGTTGTGGAAAATTGACAACTGTTGGGAGAGGCACCAACAGTTCATGATAAAAAAAGGTCTTTAGCTCATGTCTGCAAGGTTCAAAGACTAACTGCAAATAAGTGACTTAGCATTTACTATATACATTTATGACATGTGACTTCTGTCAGCTTATTTTCGAGATCTTAACAATCTTTGAAGTGTTTCCTATTTCAGAACATCCTCAACGATGTACATCAGCTACGAACTGGCGTGCCAGTCAGCACTGAACATTCCTCATTAAAGTAGATCAACTTTTGTACCATTGATAATGGTGCAGGTCAGGCCCTGACCCTTTTTCAACAATCAATGAACAAAGCATCTGTGGGGTTGTTGTGAGGTTGTGTGGTTGTGGTGTTCTTTTGGCATTTGAACTCTTATTTGTGGTTTTTGGGTCTCACCCGGCAGTGCTCAGGGGTTACTCCTGGCTCCATGTTCAGAATTGCTCCTAGCAAGCACGGGGGACCATATGGGACGCTGGGATTCAAACCGATGACTTTCTGCATGAAAGGTAAATGCCTTACCTCCATGCTATCCCCAGCCCCGGCATTTGAACTCTGAAATATTTGCTATTATTCATGTGTGTGTGTTTGGGTCATACCCAACTGCACTCAGGGGTTACTCTTGGCTCAATGCTCAGAAATCGCTCCTGGCAGGCTCAGGGGACCATATGGGATGCCGGGATTCGAACCACTGTCCTTCTGTATGCAAGGCAAATGTCCGACATCTGCGCTATCTCTCCGGCCCCTTGCTATTATTCTTTAATGATCATTAGCAGACTTGAAAGCCTATGTGGCTGAGAAGAATTTGGGGACAAAGAACTTTACTCAGCTGCTCCCACTTCTGTACTCAGGTTGGCCCCACACAATCTTGGGAGAGCCTGTGGTACAGAGAATGAAACTTGGGCTCCTGCATACAGAGCTTGCTCTTGGCCTATTGAGCTCTCTCTGGTCACTGAGAATGACAATGACACTCTGCTACTTAAAGATTGGGAATGAAAAAATAGAAGATTGTGAGGCATGAGAAACCTCGGGGAGGAAGGAAGATGGGGTGTTTGTAAATATTCTGGAAATGTTGAAGGGGCAAAAGGGTTTTTAAATTGCCCAAACCAGGGAAATATAAATTGAAGGGAAATCTTGCTCAGAGCTCACAAGTCAGGGGTGTACCAACTGCTATTCCTAAGTACATAGGAACACAAATTTTTCACCTACTCTGGAGGGTGGGTGGCTGTGAGAATTTCTCTTCTCTCTACCCAAATGTGCAGTTTCAAGTCTGCCTCCTACAGAACCAAATTTGTTTGTTTTTAGTCCACACCCGGTATCGCTCAGGGGTTACTCCTAGTTATGCACTCAGAAATAGCTCCTGGCTTGGGGGAGCATATGGGACACTGGGGGATCAAACCGCTGTCCGTCCTAGGCTAGTACGAGCAAGGCAGACACCTTACCCCTTGCACTACCACTCTGGCCCCCAGAACCAAATATTTCTTCCATACAGAACAGTTTCATCTGGGAGAGAAACACTATCTTTTTTTTTGGGAGGGGCAGGCAAAGTCCAGTAGCCAGACTATGTACTCCTGGTTATGTGCTCAGAAACTGTTCCTGTCTTGGGGGATCATATGGGATGCCAGGGGATCGAACCACGTTCTATTCTAGGCTAGCATGTGCACCACCGCTCCGGCCCTAAGAAAAACAATCTTACTTTGGGTTCTTTAGGACTCTATATTTACAAAACTGGCATATTCACATGGTTACCCTAAAAACAAAAAGACTGTTACTTCTTGGAAAACTGGAATTTACGTGTAGCTAACTGGGAAGAAAGATAAAACTTTAGATGTGTCTCTAGAGAGCAAAATAGGAAATTTAGAGAGAGAAAACTGTAGAAATATGATTTCTTTTCATCCTTTTAAACAGTCTGAATTTAGTATGAAAGTGTTAATGCACATATTTGATTTGATCCCCAATGTCACAAACACCCACCCCAACAGTACTCTGTTAAATATGACAAGTATTCTATGAAAAGCACATGTTGGTAGTGATAAAGTTCTGGGAAGGGAACATAGCAGGGTTATGAGAGATAGTACAGTAATTAATGCACTTGCTTTGCCTATAGCCAGCACAGATTCAATTCCTGTTACAACATAGTTCTTCCAATATTGCCAGTACTAATCCCTGAGCTTCTTGGTTGTAGCCTAGATACAAAAAAACAAACCACAGAAATATCATTTATATAATATTCAAAAATGAACATTGTACCCACTGGAGTTCTAGAAATGACAGGCTGTGACTCTCCCTTCAAGGACAGCAGTGAATCTGAGTAAATTTGAGAGGCAGAGAGTTCCCTGAAGCTATAAGAAGGCTAGTCAATATTAAAGAAAAAAAGTTTACGTTTTCTTTTAATTCTAGATAGTTCTGAATTGTCTTTCATCCTAAGACTGCATCTTTCATATCACTGTACAAAGACCTTGAATGGTGAAGATAGGTTTGTTGCTCCTTTTGGGAAGCAGGAGAAAGATTTTAAAATTAGCGTCATTCCCTCCTGCCCTCATGAAAGGTTTTAAACATTATTTGTAATTCAATTTTCTTTAAGAAGTTTTAATGTCACATTCAACATATAGCTCAAACACAAGAAACATAATAACTAAGCATGTTATAAATTTGTTCTATCTACCTTTCCCCCATGACCAAAATCACACCTTTTCTTTGGAGAATAACTAAGTTAGGTAAGCAGGTCATCTCCAAATTCAAAATGACCTGAATCATGCCTCCAGACAGTGTAAATTCCTGACTCTCAAGAATGAAGGTGATTCAGTAAATTTCTTCTTCATCCAGCAAGTCAACCTTCAGGGCAGAGCCATCGCTGTTCAACACGACTGAATCCGGAAGGAGAGCTTTCAGTACCTCGATGTTTTCACACAAGCGGTTCACCTTGGGATAAGCAAGGAGTCTTTCCAAAGGAACATAAAATTTGTTTCCTATGCAGAATGGTGCAGGAGACTTCTCTATGTTGTTCTTCTCGGCCTCCGAGAAGACTGGTTTCAGAAGTGTGATACAAGCCTTTGAGAGACCTGTGTCTTTTGACTTAGCACCTTCTTCTCCTTCATCAGGTGGCTTTAGGTTTTGGACAAATGTACGTCTCATGCTCTGAACTTCTCGGAACACTTCATTAGTCAACACAAGTTTGCGGAACCGTTTCTGCTGTAAACTTGGGTAGGTAGATGTAAAAATCTAATAAGGGAAAGAAAAAAATCTAAAATATAGGGAAAAATTCATAACAATACCTTTGAATACATTAAGAATTAACTGACCTACAGGATGGAGTGATAAGTGGGTAGGGTGTTTGTCTTGCATGCAGCTGACCCTGGTTTGATCCCCAGCATTACATATGGCCCCCATGGCCTTTCTGAGTGCAGTGCCAGGAGTAACTCCTGAATATCACTGGGTATGATCCCAAAACAAATTAACTTGGCCAGGGGATAGATAGGAAACTCAATGGACTGAGCACATGCTCTGCATGCAGGAAAAGTCCAGGTTTAGTACTTAGCCCCTTATGGTCCTGGAACATTACCAAGTGCAACCTTCCCCCACCAAAAAAATATACATATTTTACTGGAGACAAGGATATGAGCAAGCAATAAAGTACATACCCTGTACAAATAAGACCCAGGTTGGATCTCCAGCATTGAAACGTATTTTAATTAAAAAAAAAAAAAGTGTTCACTTGGGCAGCACATATACTAAAATTGGAACGATATAGAGAAGATTAGCATGGCCCCTGCATGAGGATGACACGCAAATTTGTGAAGCGTCCCATATTTAAAATAAAAAAAAAAAAGAATTGGTGCTGGAGAATAGGAGAATAATAGAGTAGCTAAAATGCTTGCCTTAAATCAACCCAGATTAAATCGCCAGCATCCCATATAGTCCCGTGAATTCATCAGGAGTGATTCTGAGCACGGAGTCAGAAGTAAATCCTTAACACAGTAAGGTTGGTACCGCCAAAAAGAATTAACTGAAGATAAGGAGTATGTAAGGGCCTGCCAAGTATGAGGCTCTGGATTCAACCCTCAGCACCTGATGAACACTTGAGAACCAGGTAAAATGCTCAACAACTTTCTGAAAAAGCATTAACTGTGCTTTATGTCTGAACTCTACTAGTCAAATGGCCTCATTTTCACGGGGGTCAAATCACTGTCCACAGACATTCAGGACCTGATTTTGCTTTCAAAGTCCAATGATCCAAGTCTTCCAGCCATACTTCTACATTGATTGCCCATCCAACACACCTAAGCTGTCATTAGAAGTTAAATAGGGGCCAGAGAGATGGCATGAAGGTAAAGTGTTGCCTTGCATGTAGAGGGACGGTGACTGCCGGGTGTGACACAAAAAACAAAAACAAACAAAAAAAAAAGAAGGTAGATAATAAAAAGGGGAGTAGGAAAGTTCATTGGCAGGGAGGTTTTTCCCTTCACCTCTTTCAATCAAAAGGATCTGAGCAGCTTGAAGGCTCACAATTGTCTGACAATTGGGGGAAGGGGTGCTGAGCTGTGAAGGAACCATGGGCGGTTTCTCTCTTCCCCCCCATGACAGGACCAACAGATCATAAAAGGAGGGGTGTGGGCACAGGGAGAAGCACCAGGGCATTCCAGACATCAGCATAGGCCAGATGATCCTCAGAGGTCCAAAAGACCAACTCCCTCCCACTACTGCTGGTCAAGATCCCTTTACCTACATAAATCCTCAAAATAATCTACAAAATAATCTACAGTGGGGGACTCCCTACCCCTTCTGATAATAGGGAAGGGGGGAATGTTTGAGAGTGTTCCACCGCAGAGGCTACTTCACAAAGAATACTCACAGGTTTATAAACTATTTCACTGTGCTGCTCAGATTTACATGGATCGGATGGCTTGGCATGGTTTTTCCGGAAGATTCCTATCTGAGTACAGTATCCAACCTCCTCAGATCCTGCAGGTGGCTCCCCTACCCCAGTGAACTCTACAGAGTAATCGTAGAGGTTTGCCACATCCACAGCCCTGGAAAGAAAAGGAAAAAAAAAATCGATGGTGCTAACTAAAGCATTGCCTGCAGAATAGTTACACACACACACACACACACACACACACACACACACACACACACACACACACACACACACACACAAACACACACACACACACAATTAGCAACTGTTGTTGCAAATTCCTAGAGCTTGTATAATGCCACTGAATATCATTTGCTTAGTTATGTGAAAAGCATGAAGGCGATAACAGTGTCAGCATCCACAGGAATACAAAGGGTCAAAGGGAAACTAAAAAGCAGAATGGAGGGAGAGGTGGACAACGAAGCCATCAGCAAAACAATTCCAGTTTCTGTTTGGATTGAGTCATGCCGAAAGCTAGAATCATGTTCATATCCCTGAATTGAGAAACCCCAAACCCAGTGCATGAGGCCCACAAACCATACCGTATTTCACCACCTACTCTTCATAGATACTGTGCAAATTTTCTTCTGCTCTTTCTTTTGTTGCCCAAAAATGGAAGTGCAAGTATATGGAGTATTTTTCCATATTATTTCAGCTTATTGAGAGCAAAAACAATGGCGCCGGAGCAATAGCACAGCCATATGGTCCCCTGAGCCTACCAGGACCAACTTCTGAGCCCAGAGCCAGGAGTAACTCCTGAGCGACACCAGATGTGACCCAAAAAAACAAAAAGAGGGAGGGAGGGAGGGAGGGAGGGAGGGAGG
>PVKC010001603.1:0-49109 GCA_004027635.1 Crocidura indochinensis | reverse complement strand
AACTATTTCAAAAGACATACAATGGGCACGAATTTCTTTCAAATATTTTTTTTTCCTCTTTGACATCTATAAATCTTACGAAATATTCTCTTGACAAAGACGGTTCTAACCACTTTCTTTCTTCACTTTATGAGTTGTTCAATAAGTAATTCTGGTGATAGAATCCCCCAGTTAATGCTTTTGATTGAACCATGTCATTGAGTTTGTTGGACTTGTTCTTGTGCTCCCCATATTCGCCAGTAACACCATGTGGCTTTGTTCCTTTTTGCATAGGCACATTAAAATGGGAAATTACTATCCATACAAATAAGATCTTATTTAATAGAGATTGGAACACACAAATCTTGTAATGTAAAGGGACCTTATACCCTGAACACTGACATAATGACTTGGCACAGGCCTCAGAAGAAATGGCATTATCCATTCACCTCTGAACCATGGAAGCCATCCACGAAACATCCAAGTTGTCTATAACATCACCAGGAAACAATCCTCTATCACAGAAGACCCTACCACTGCTCAAAAGTCGAACTGCTCATAATTGTCTTCCCTTAACACTGAGAAGACTAACAACAACAAGGACCTGCTTACAGGATAGGGCTTCATGCATTGCCCTTTTATTATGAGGTGAGGCAGGAGGACACTCCACATCCTAACTTCACTGCAGGATATGCAGATTCCAGGATCTTTGATACAGAAACATGATGCCAACAACAGAGACTGTGTAAAAAATAAAAGTGTGTTGGCACTACAATGTATTGGATTGGACTATCTAGCTTGCCTGGAGCCTAGAGTTGGTCTTATGCCAGAAAACTTCAGGGATAGGGTCTCTTTGTATTTAGGCCAAGGTTATTTCTTTCCATGCCCCTCATATTTTGGTGGGCCTATGCAAACAACAATTTCCACTCTAACACCGTTTTTTACTGTGCTCTTTTGACTCTAATCCTTACAAAAAAACCACTTAAATTTTCGAGGTTACTTAAACTAATATGCATGTCCATGGAAATGTTAAAAATAGTTTGCCTCTAATGTTTAAGGAGTTACATAAGTTTTATGGCTTTAGATAGTCTCATGTGCTGTTATGAAACATTATAATGTATATAATTATATAATAATTATAATAATATAATCTGGGGACTCGACAAACAAAGTAATTGTACATGGATTCTGTTTTATTTATCTTAATGTTCGTTGGCCAAAAGTTCAAAGTTAACAGCAGGGGGACTTATTCTGAGAATTATGTGACTTGTGATTGTCCTTCTGTAACCTTACCTTGTCCTCTCTCTTTGCATCTTTGTTCTCATAATTAAAAATAAAAAAATATTAAAAAAAAAAAGAATCGGAGTTTGATTCCTAGTACCATAGTACCCTTCACCCAGGACCAGTAAGTGTAATTGTGAACATACCCAGAACTGATTGGGTAGTCCTGGTGGCTCTTAAAATCATTGAGTTTAAGAAGGAGCGTATTTCCAAATTCGAACATTGAATTGCTCAGCTTGCAACTTGAGTATAACCAGAAGTGGCACCTAAACCCCATGTTCACTTCTTAGGAAACTTCCAATCAACATATTTTAAGAAACATGATAAAACACAATAAACACATAGAGGAAACATTCATAGAGATTCTAATTCCCATTATATCTCTTTAGAAATCCAAGGTTCTTTCTAGAATTATTTTAATCTACCCTGAAGAAATTCTTTCAGCATTTCTTCCAGGTCAGTCGGTTGTCATAAAACAATCTTAGCTTTATATCCTTTGAAAATACATTTCACATCTATTGTTGAAAGTTATTTTCTGTGCATAGACAATTCATAACTAACATTTTCAGTTCTCTTAGTTCACTTCAATATTAAAATATTGATATTTTGTTGTCTTCCTGGTGTTCAGAGTTTCTGATGAGAAATCTAGAATCATAGATTTCTATAGCCACAGTTCACCTTATAATTAATAAATAATTTTCTTCCCAGCTGATTTTAAGTGATGTTCATTGCTGATTTTAACCTATTTTATTATATTGTGCTTAGGTTTCACTGTAGCTTTTTTGAATCTGAATTTCATTTATCTTTTTTGTTGTTGACATTTATGTCTATAACTAAATAGAAGAAGTTTTGAGGATATTTTTCTTTTTAAAAAATGTTTCTATACTGACATTTCTTTCATGTTTCATTTACTCCTGGTACATTTTTCTTTATCTCATTTAGCCCTGTTTTATCATGACTGTACCATATCTTACAATACTGCCATTTTCCATTGTATAGTTTTTTTCCTTATTATTGTCTTTGCTCCTGGGAATTCATCATATTCTTCTGATCCTAATGTTTTAAGTTTAGATTATATCCTGGGTAGCACATTGAGTTGTTGGGATTGCATTTTATGCTTATACTAATATTTCAAAACAGAGATGGCAAATTTATTTTCCAAGCAGTTAGCTCTCTCAGAATGGACACCTCAAATGTCAGCTAAATTATTTTTATTATTTGAAAGATTTTCATTGAATTTGTATTCTCAGTTATGTAATAGGAATTCCCTGAATATTTGGAAAGAGCTTATATGCAGACATTGGTACTCTGCATTTCTGCTTTGCTTCTTTAAGATAATCATCCAATCCTACTGGTCTTATAAATTAGATCTTTGTCTTGACTCCAATATCTTAAGACATTATGTCACTTAGGACACTTTGCTCTGTCTGAGGTTTGCTCTCAGATGAAATTAGTAATAAAGAAAGCTCACACCATACTAAAACTTGCCTATTGGTTCTTAACTTTTAGTTTTTAATGAACTACTCTTGTATTATTTTTTCAGAATTTATAATATTCATCTGTGTCTGTTAAGAGCTGACATCATCACACTGAATTAAGGGTATTATGTCTTATATTTGAATCATGACTTCTTATATGTTCCAGAGAAGTAAGTGTATTTCTTCAGGGGCAGAAATAAAATCAAGTCACTTAGAAGATATTCTTTAAAATGTATTATTTATTCTCAGATTTGGGACTTTAAAACTCAACAGACGTAAATTAACTTTCTTGGCCATTTATTTTTGTGATGTTATGTAGTAGATTGTCTTTCCTACAGCAATGGATAATAACATTTGTTTTAAAAGATGGAGATATTAGGAGAGAAAATTGCACATGAAAAGAAATTACTGACATTGAAAAACATACCTATTAAAATGTATCAAAATATTTCTCTACACAAGTGAATAGGTAATGATGTTACAATTCAGTGGTGGTTATGAAAATATGATGAATATAAAACTTCATAAAATAGAATATAATATTTTTCATAAAAATGTTTATAAGTGAAAGAGGTATTCAGGTAACTATAGGATTTGCTTAAGGATCTTTATAAAATATAGATAAATTTCACAAAGATATAAGCTTTGAAGCACACGAATTTGAAGAGGAAAAACATATTAGTTATTTTTTAGCAATGACAACCTTTAAGAGCATTCAAGTCAATATGACTTATAATCAGATGAAATAGAAAACTGGAGTATAAAGTCTTTTTCCTGTGATTTCAGAATACCAAAGGTGAAAGATGTGTAATTTTTTTTAACACTCTAAGATTTTTTGGGTAAAATTTGGGGATGTAGCATGAATAAAGAAGCTAAAACTAAAGATTAAGTGGTAAAGTGCCAAATTTCTGGCCTAAAAATTAGGGTGCATTTTATCTTGTAAACTTGCTTATGTAACCCACTACTTCTTACTTAAATAATTGGTTTATTTTCTCTGAGCTCTGAGTTTTCTATCTGAAAAATATTCTATTTTAATGTCTCTTCATTTAAAAATACGCTTGAAAAGATGTTCAAATATGTTGTACAACACTACTCATTTTTCTTGAGATAATATTGAATATGCCTGGGTGATTATATAGTTTAGCTTTAAAATGCTTTATCTTTAGAATAGAGATACAACTCAACTCATTTTAAACAGGGAAATATTGGTACTCCATGTTTTTTCTTTCAATTACCCCTACAAATAGGGAAATTTAATAGATATTAATATATCTGTCTTTCTTAACCTATCTACTTGGATATGGTGTCCTGAATTTCTTTTCCGCTGAATTTTGCCAGATTTCCTCAATTAAACTGGATTTAATGAAAATAAAACAACACATTTTTAATAAGGGAAGCACAAGTAAGACTCAGAATTTCATGCAGAAAAAAATTGTCTAGTTTTTGAGGTATTAATATCATCCCAATTTAATATGGCTCGCTATCTCATGTATTTCTAATTCATTAAAATATTAAATAAGGGGGCTGGAGCAAGTAGGGCACTTGTCTTGCCTGAGGCTAAGATAGGACTGACCTCGGTTCTAGGTTCTATTATCAGCCGTCCCATATGGTCTCCCATGCCAGGAGCGATTTCTGAGTGCATAGCCAGGAGTAACGCCTGATTGTGACTAGGTGTGGCCCAAAAAACAAAAAAAAAAAAAGAAAAGAAAAGAAAATAAATTAAATAAGGCGGATTTTAATATTGGCACCTTTCCCAAATGTAATACCATTTGTCCTCAGTCTGTTTTTATTAAAGAAGTATTATGTGAGTGTGAGTCTGTGTGTGTAATCCTAGAATAGCTTTAAACTAATTTATAAGCAACCACCTATAAATGCTTATGTAAAATTAAAAATCAAATGTATTTTACATAGTCATTTTTTTTGTTTTGGAGCCACACCCAGTGATGATCAGGGGTTATTCCTGCCACTACACTCAAAAATCATTCCTGTCAGGCTTAGAGACCATTTGGGATGCTGGAGATCGAACTTGCCACTCTCAAGGCAAACTCCCTATCCACTGAGCTATTGCTCCAACGGAAGAATAAGTATTAGAAATGGTCCAGTTTCCTATTTTCTATTAAAAACATTCTCAAAAGGTAAAACAAACATGCTTTAATGCAGCCGTTTAAAATTGATGTTTGAACTAACATCTATTATATTAAAAAGGTTTACAGAATGTGTTTTTTCTTTTTTTTTGTTTTTGTTTTTGTTTTTGTTTTTGGGTCACACCCAGTGACACTCAGGGGTTCCTCCTGGCTATGCGCTCAGAAGTCGCTCCTGGCCTGGGGGACCATATGGGGCACGGGGGATCGAACCGCTGTCCGTCCAAGGCTAGCGCGGTAAGGCTACCTTACCTTCAGCACCACCACCCGGCCCCAGAATGTGTTTTTTCTTTTTCTTCTACAGACTTTCCTTTCACACTGTGCTCAGTTGCTTACCTCTCCTTAACTCTTCCTTTTGTCATTTTTCTTCTCGTAGTCTTACTGTCTGCATTCTATTCTGCCCTGGTGTTCAGATTGACGACTTTCCAGGAATTTTCTTCTTTTTCCATGGTCTTTTAATGAAAGTCATTGATGGGAATGGTTCAATAGAGATGTGCACAGATATTCAGGATATATACTATAAGAATAAGTGCAATGATGAAGGTCAACTTAGATAAATTAAATCAGCAGGGTTCAAGGTTCAAGAAAGAGACATTTGAATAGAAGTCTCTCTTGACAATACGGGGACATTGAATGCAAGGACCCAAAGGGAAATAAGATAGTGAGAGTGAGAAGCAGAGAGTAGAGCAAGAGAACACAGAAGCAAGAAAGAGAAAACGGTAAGTTTGAAGGAATAGAGAAATCATGAAACCTTTAATATTTTTCATCAGTTTGACAATAACTTGGTGGAAAAAGAGAAATATTGAACTGATTCAAAAGTATTAACAGGTATATATGTAATTCTTAAGTAATTGCTATTTCCATATTTGCTTACTGCTCATGGTCTTTTGAACTCTGAGAAGGTACACCTTCTCAGTTTTAGGGAATTATTTTTCTTAGAAAAAAGTAAAATACATACAAATTTTAGTAGTGTGATCTATCTTGTAATACAAAGTTTATAATGTAATAGAATAATATATATTCTAGTAACACTTACAGGTTTTAATGTTTTTGCTGTTGTATTATTAGTTTTATTTATTTATATATTGGTTTTGAACTATTACTATTGGTACATAGGGCTTACTTCTGTTTTTCCTTGTTCAGAAATCAGATCATAAGGGGTCAGGAATCATATGGTATGCCAGGAATTGAACATGAGTTAGTCTTGTGCAAGACAATTGTCCAACTTACTATTTGTCTGGCCCCATCTGTAGAAATGTTTAGAAATGAATGTGCTATCTTAACACTTATACAAAATATTTATTTATTTATGTATCTATATTTTTGGTTTTTGGATCACACCCGGCAGCGCTCAGGGGTTACTCATAGCTCCATACTTAGAAGTCTCTCCTGGCAGGCTCGGGGGACAATTTGGGATGCCAGGATTTGAACCAGGGTCCATCCTGTGTTGGCTGCATGCAAGGCAAAGGCCTTACTTCTGTGCTATTACTCTGACCCAAAAATTTATATTTTTAAAAGCAGTTTTCTGAAATGGATATGTAAATCAAGTAAAGAAAGTCTTATTAATAAAAAATTAAAGTAGCATTTTAATAGATAAATCTTCTAATTATGCATAATTACATTTAAAAATAAAAATTAACACATATGGACATATAGAATATAGATAGGTAAAGAGTTATATATTTATATTTGGATATATAAGTCATACTCCATATAGAATATAATGATTATATTGATGAAATCAATTTTTGTCTATATGGAGAGCTCATTATACACTACACACAAAATTGAAAATCTATGAGTATGATCTGTTTTTATTCTGTTTGTGAATGATCTCAACTCAATAACTTTTTAATAGCAGAAAATGAAAATAATTTTTATTTATGGGTTATCGTGTTTCTTTATATATTTTGACAAATATCATTTCAGAAATTGTTTAAGTTTCCTATTTTACAATGTGATATCTGGATTATTTATTTTCAAAATAAAAGTCACTTTTCAAGTCAAAGTCTTTGATCCCTTTTTCTCTCAATTACCAAAAAAATATTTTGTGAGGAAATTGGTTTGGGTAAATACTCTCCCCCTTTAATGACAGGTAAGTCCTTTTAAATGACTCATTGCTAATTAGTTCAGAGAAACATTCCAAACGAATATTTTATTTTTGGAACCTCGTTTTATTGATTTTCTGCTCCAGTAGCGTGACTAATGCACATCACAGTTAGAGCTCTGCAAAATGTTTGCAGAAAAAAACCCAAATCAGGTGATAATCACCTGATATTTACCTGGTTTCTTTACTATATTATCAACCAAATCACTGGGCTCCATTTCTTAAAAGATTCTTTACTTTGACATGAATTCTCAACAATGCCAGGCATTCTTCTGTGTCAAGATTATTTCTCTTGCAAATTCCCAAATTCCAATTCAAAATGAAATGAGATGCTATAGTTTTGGCTGTTCTTTGCTTTTTATTTTTGGTTCAGTGGTGCCTGAAAGTCAAATTGAAACTCAAGTGCAGGCTCTTGGGAGCCTAACTGAGTAATTTAAATGAATATCAATGAATCCAACAAGCTGGTTTTTTGCAGCACAAGCATTGCCAGAACCAAAAATCTCTAGAACCTAAGATGAATGGCAATTGGTTTAACATCAAGGTGGAGAATAGCACAGTATTTTCATGTAGCAGATTGTGTCTATAGGATTCATTTTCTCTGTGGCTGTATTTCAATCTTCCCATTTGTGGTTATGTCTACTAAGTAGGTTGCCCAAAATCATCCACTTTAGAGGACTGGTGTTTAGTAGTCCACATAGGATGATTAATTTTGTTTAAATTTACCAGAAAAATCATACCATAATAGTCATCTCTCCACATATGTTCTCAAAAATAAAAGTTAAGAAACTCATATGGCTTTTATTAAATGCCTTACAAAAACTGTGAAATAAATAAAATAAATCACTTATTATTAAAATAAAATAACCCTGAAAATTAAAATGTACGCACATAGATTTAGAATATGTTTGGAAATTGGTAGTATTTAATTCTAAAATGAAAATATATGCACATAGTCAATATTAATAATGCTGATCTTGGCTCAATGGTTTTTACATGAATTTGCATAAAGTATAGAGATTGTTCTATCACATTTTAGATTCAATATTTGACTACGTTTTTCAAAATAAAGATAACTTGACTTATGAATATATCTATTTACTCTGCCTTTTAAAATAAGGGAAATAGATCAATTGTTACAGGAGGGAAAGTTTGCAAAATAAAAATTATACCCAGCTGAAGTAACATGGAAATAAAGAAATTATATGTTCTTATAAAATATTTAAATATTTTAAAAACTATTACTTCTCATAAGTTTGACAAATGCTCCCAGTTTTCCCAATAGTGATTCAATTTGCCCTAGTAATGTTACCACTGTACTTCTACCAAGATAAATAACTAATGTATGTGTTAAAAGCCTGATTCAAGAAATTTACCTTTTTTTTTTTTTTTGGTTTTTGGGTCACACCCAGTTTCGCTCAGGGGTTACTCCTGGCTATGCGCTCAGAAGTCGCCCCTGGCCTGGGGTACCATATGGGGCACGGGGGATCGAACCACGGTCCGTCCAAGGCTAGCGCGGTAAGGCAGGCACCTTACCTCCAGCGCCACCGCCGGTCCCAAAATTTACCTTTTTGTTTTGTTTTGTTTTGTTTTGTTTTGTTTTGTTTTGTTTTGGGGCCACACCCAGCAGCTCTCAGAAGTTACTCCAGGCTCCGAACCTGGGCCACGTGCAAAGCAAAAGTCCTACCTCTATGCTATCACTCGGCCCTTCAAGTAACCTACTTTTATGACTAAAAACTTAGAGCTATCTGAATATTACATGAAAATTGTTGTTAAATAGCTACCTTTTCTAATTAATAGTGTATTGTCACTACCTTTTTTTTATATTGGGTCCCATCTGGTGATGCTCAGGGGATACTTCTGGCTATATGCTTAGGAATTACTGTTGACAGTGCTAGAGTCAAAACCAGTGGTGGTGGGTCATATGAAATTCAGGGAATCAATTTAAGGTTAGATGAATGTGAGGCAAGTGTCCAATCCACTGGATTACCTCTGCAACTAAATTAGGCATCTCTTAACCACTGTAAGCTTTGCTTACTTAGTATTAGAAGCAGAGGGGATATAACATAATTCTAATATACCTTGCCATCATAATAATGCAATGTCTATATAGTAAGTATCAAACCTGAGTTTTAGCATAAATGCAGGCAACCTACTAGGAAAATTGATTAGTTTAGGCTGAGAGGGTATGTAATATTTAATAGACATTTTTGAATTTCTTTGAAAAACTTTTGTAGTTTCCCTGTGAGCTAGCCCACTGGGTACTAAGTACTGAGTTCTACAAACAAAAACTTTAGTCTTGAGAGATAGACAGGTTATAGAGATGTTTGGTTTGTTTTTGGCTGACCTTAATTCACTCCAATTCCAGTACTATATATGATACCCTGAGTTTTGCCAAAAGTTATCCTTGAGCAGAGCCAGGAGTAAGACCTGAGCACCATTGGCTGTTTCTACCAAAGCAAATAAATTAAATTAAAATCAAAGATTCAGTCATGGATTTTATCATGATTAAAAGGCGAAAGATTTATGGTATTCACATAAACCAAGCCTTCTAAAATGCATAGTAAATTAATGTGACACTTTAGATTTCATATATATAGTTATATATAAATATCTAATCAAGTGTGGAATTAAAAATTCTTGAAGAACAATGTTTAATAACCTCTCCATCTACACTTTTCATGCTATACTTGAAGGATACAAAGAACCAGTTTCTGTAAATGTAATTGTGAATTCCATATGTCCAAATTTTCATATATCAATGTAAAATATGTAAGGAAAAAATTACATGACTAAACAGCAATACATTAAATATATTTGTCCTTTAAGTTCTTTAAGTTAAAAAGCAAGGTACTCTTTCTTTAATTCTTTTAATATTTCTAACATTTAAAACATATTTATAAGTGGAGACCTATACACTATGGCAGGACATTTGCCTTGCATGCAGCCAACCCAGAACCAACCCAGGTTCTATCACCAGCTTGCCAAATGGGCCTCCTAGCCTGCCAGAACCTATTGCTGAGAGCCGGGAGAGAAATAATGTGTGAGCACCACCAGGTGTGAACCTACCATCTAAAAAGTAAATTAAACAATATTTATATATTTCCTTCATTCTTTTTGTTTTGTTTTGCTTTTGTTTTTGGGGCACACCTGGTGATGTTCAGGGGTTATATCTGGCTTTGAGCTCAGAAATCGCTTCTAGCTTGGGGAACCATATGGAACACCGGGGGATCGAACTGCAGTCTGCCCTAGGCTAGCATGTGCAAAGCAGAGGTCTTACCACTTGCACCAACGCTCCAGCTCCTATATTCCTTTAGTTTTTTAACTCAATCACCATGCATCACAAAGTTCTAAAGATATTTATGGCTCAGTTTCAGTAGTACATTGTTTTAACTCTCATTCATTCATAGTGTCTCTAACTGTCATTCCTTTATAATAGAAAAATTAAATTTCATTAAAACTAGAAATTTAAAAATTAATTGCCAAATTATATCTCATTTTAACTGTTATTAATAAGTTCTTTCTGGAATAAGGAAAAATTATGAAAGGAAAATTAGTGGAAATGATATATTAATTTATGAATACATATAAGGAAAGCTATAATATAGTGAATATATTTCTCCTTTATAGAAAATTACTTTCAGGGAGCCGGGCGGTGGCGCTGGAGGTAAGGTGCCTGCTGCCTTGTCTGCACTAGCCTAGGACGAACCACGGTTCGATCCCCCGGTTCCCATATGGTCCTCCAAGCCTGCCAGGAGCAACTTCTGAGCGCATAGCCAGGAGTAACCCCTGAGCGTCACTGGGTGTGGCCTAAAACCAAAAAAAAAAAAAAAATCACTTTCAGGACCTGAGCAGTGCCCTGGAGTAGAAAGAAGTTTGCCTTGCCAGCGCAAGCCTAGGATGGATAAGGTTTGATTCCCCAGCATCCCAGATAGTCTTCCAAACCAGGAACGATTTCTGAGTGCATAGCCAGGAGTAACCCCTGAGCAGCACCAGGTGTGGACCCAAAAATACAAACAAACTTTTATAGTCTATAGTGTTCCAAAAGTCATTAAAGACACCTGGAAAATGTGTCATGCATGACATATTGTTCTGCTGTTCAAATATTATATGTATGGGAGGTATATATTAATTTTATACACTAATAAATTAAAGAAAATGTTATTTATTCTCACTTGGTGTGGTAACAGAAATGTCCATCTTCTTATTTCCAGGGAAATTTTACTATACTGTGTTTCTAAGAATTAAGTTTTAAAGTGTCTTCAAATTCAAGAATACTTGGTTTAAATTTTCCTCAAATATCTGTTCAGAATAATCCTTTACACAAGAAAACATGTTTTCTGTTTTGCCTTGTACTCTCTTTATTTCCTGTTTTTCCTCTAAGGATGCTATTAAGATATTTATAGAATTATATAATGAGATAATTATTTTCAACAAAATTATTTTCAAAATGGTGTTTGCTTTAAATATAGTCAATTAAACTAATGGAAAGGGGAAATAGGCGAATTTTGTAATGTCAAATGCTAAAGCTTCAGCTTTACAGTTAAGTAAAAGGAGTTTGAACATGCTAATAGAAAGCAAATATTTTCTTTTTGTGAAGTGTGACTTCAAATCTTGAACTATTTTCCTTCCTCTGCTATCACAATGCAAGTTGTTTACTATGCAGCTTGCTTTTATTTTAGTTTTTACTTTTTCCCTCTGTTTTTCTAATTTCAGTCCCATATTGTATTGGATTAACAGCAATAGTGGTGAATGTCATGATTACATATTTTTAAAGTGTTATCAATAGTTTAAAAACAACATGCTCATTGTAACATAAATTCTGTAGTCATTCTCATAATTTTTTTCTGATCCTCTTTTCTTAGAGCAAATAATTACCTATTGATAGCTAAATTTAAAGCAAAATAAATTATAAAAGCAATTAAAATTGTTAACATAATATCATGAAATAATTATATTAATATGTTATATATGCAGCTTATTCAACAATAGTACTTTATCTTTACAATTATTTTTAATGATTCCTTAGTACCATTATAATATTAATAGTAATTAGATTTTTCCTTAATAAAAATAAAAATATTTGGTCACATGACTTGAAATAACAATTTATAAACATCAATATTTATGTTATATGGGAAATACTAAAACTGATTATAATTACTTTCATTTTATAGATGTTGCTCATTATATAACTATGATTTCATAAGTTTTATCCTAACATATAATGATCTGAATATTATAATAATAAATTCACTAAGAATCAGCAGTGATTTTATAATTCTAATGTTATTATTTCTATTCTGCCCCCAAATTAAAATCATAAAGCTTAAAATAACTAATAAACCCTTATAACCTAAGTAGTTCACACTATTTTCTGATTCAACCAGTACATCTGTAATGTAATGAAATTTCATTGGATACTTTTTAAGTAGTTAACTCAATTTTCCCTATCAATTTTAAGCTTTGTAATAAAATGTTGCATAATAGCTAATACAGTAGTAGCAAATTATGACACATATAGTGGGTGCCTAATACATATATTTTAATTAGACATTAGAAGTTTTCACTTTATGAGATTACGCTAAGTGAAATAAATCAGAGGGAAAAAGACAGACACAGACATAGACCCAGTCTCCCTCAGTCCAGGGTTTTAAGAAACTTAAGAGACATTATTGTAATGATGCCCAGAAACAATAGAAATGAGAGCTGGAAGGACCGGCACATGATAAGAAGTTCATCACAGAGTGGTGAGGATTGCAGTTAGAGAAATAACTACACTGACAACTATCATGACAATGTCAATGAGTGAGAGAAGTAGAATACCTGTCTCAATACAGGAAAGAGGGGAAGAAGGAGTTGGGGAGCATTGGTGATGGGAATGTTGCATTGGTGAAGGGGGTGTGTGTTCTTTGTATGACTGAAACCAAACAGCAGTCATGTTTGCTATCATGGTGCTTAAAGATATTATTTTAAAAAAAAGTTTTCAGTTTCTGATCTAAACTTTTATTTTCCCAGCTAAGCAATAATAAACTGCACCCATTTTTATTCTCCTTCTATTAAAATGTATGAAAGCCTCCAAAACTCATTGGATCACAGTGTATAAAAGTATGGTTATTAAGTAGTGGAATACTTTGCAACCTTAAAAAAAGATGAGATCATGCAATTTGCTAAACTTGAACAGTTACTTCATGCTAATTAAAGTGCATCAGGCGGAGGACAGAAACCAGATTAGCTCACTTATCTGTTCCATATAGAATAAAAGCACTAAGGAAAGCAAGGTATTAAAAGAGTAACACCTAGGTTAACTTTGATTCTAGATAGGGGAAATTGGAAGCTGGGAAAAAAAGAAATAGAATGGGGAAATAAGAGGTAGGTGCATTAGTTGAGTAGATATGTTATATGTATATACATATTTATATACAAACATATATAAATTATAAATGTGCACTTTATGTTAATATATAAATTAATTATAAATGTATAAATTCATATTAATTTATGTAAAATATTTATAAATGTATATACATAACCTACATAACCAGCAACAAAAAGAAGTTTGAGATCTAAACTAAAGCAGCCATCTTAAAAATTTACCTGTCGGGGCGCTGGAGGTAAGCTGCCTGCCTTGCCTGCGCTAACCTAGGACGGATCGTGGTTCGATCCCCCGGTTCCCCATATGGTCCCCCATGCCTGCCAGGAGCGACTTCTGAGTGAATAGCCAGGAGTAACCCCTGAGCGTCACTGGGTGTGGCCCAAAGACAAAAAAAAAATTTACCTGTCAAGGTGGTAGTTAGGGGATAGAAGAAAACCTCAGGACACTAGGATTGGGATATTTCATCTTGAAAATCAACTAGGGAAAACATTGCAAATCATGGCGCCTTAATACAAAGTTAGTAAAAAACTTTAGACGCTTTAAAAAGTGGATTTAGGGGGCCAAAGAGATAGCACAGCGGTAAGGCATTTGCCTTAGAAGCAGAAGGACAGTGGTTCAAATCCCAGCATCCCATATGGTCCTCTGAGCCTGCCAGGTGTGATTTCTGAGCATAGACCCAGGAGTAAATCCTGAGTGCTGCTGTATGTGGCCCAAAAACAAAACAAAACAAAAAAAAGTGGATTTACAACCTAATTACACCACTCATTTCGATATAAATGACCATGCATATCATCTTTTTTAATTTATTCAAATTCTGCATCAAATCACACAGTGAAACCATACAAAACCATACTGATGTCTGTTAAGCAGCATTCTGAAGAAAACATCCTGCTGAGCTCAGCATGGCAGCTAGAGAAGAATGAAATGTGTGGCCTCCACTGGATGATCACTACAGGATTTTAGAAACTTAAGCAAATTTAACACCACACCTGTTGATGTCCCATCTCTGCATTCTACCCCTAGCTATTGGAAAGTATTTCTTTCTGAAGCATTACTCCCCTATAAAATGAGAATGCAAAACCAGTACCTTTAGGGATAGAGAAATAGTACAGTAGGTAAGGCACTTGCCTTGCAAGCAGTCAACCT
Organism: Crocidura indochinensis; assembly: GCA_004027635.1. Taxonomy (NCBI): domain Eukaryota; kingdom Metazoa; phylum Chordata; class Mammalia; order Eulipotyphla; family Soricidae; genus Crocidura; species Crocidura indochinensis. The sequence goes on along the minus strand of PVKC010001603.1, from coordinate 34,604 downwards.
TGAGCTATTCCCCTGCACACTCATTGACTAATCCCCTAGGCCAGTGATCGGCAACCTGTGGCTCGCAAGCCACATGTGTCTCTTTACACTTTTAATTTGGCTCTTCTGTGTGCCAGGGGCGGCCGCTCCAGGAGTCAGGCCTCTACTCCTAGTCTCTGTCAATGTGCACCCTGTGTGCAGCCCGGGCAGCCTGCTCCAAGAGTGTAAGATGATACCCAGTATCAACCCTAAGCAAAGGTGTTTTCTCAACGTCATTCGTTCTTAAACCTCTTCCTTTGATATGTAATAGTCCACTGAATATGTACTTTTGTCTCTCTCTCTCTTGACCTGAAGCCTCCTGGTGTTGGGATTTGGTTTTTTGTTTGTTTGTTTGTTTGGTTGGTTGGTTTTTGGGCCACACCCAGTGACACTCAGGGGTTACTCCTGGCTATGCGCTCAGAAGTCGCTCCTGGCTTGGGGGACCATAAGGGAACCAGGGGATCGAATGTGGTCCGTCCTAGGCTAGCGCAGGCAAGGCAGGCACCTTACCTCCAGTGCCACCGCCCAGCCCCTGGATTTGGTTTTAATAAAGAAAGAGGTGTTCTAGCTTTTTGGGCTTGAGGCAGAGAGTACAAGGTAAAAGGCCATGGACTCCATGATCATCCTTTCCTGGCTGGCTTGGCTTATAGTTTCTATCCTGCTACCATGCTTCTTCAGACCAGGTTGGGTGGAGTTTAGAAATACAGTGCCTGGAGTGATCTTAAAACACATATTTTATTTTGCACAAGAATGGGCATCTTCCATGAAGGGATTCTCAACTCAGAGTTTTCTTTTCTGTGGATTCTCATGTTCAGAGTACTCATGATTAAAGTTGTGCTGTTTTTCATATTAATTATGACTTTCTGCATAATATAAGTGCCAGTCAGAAATTTTTTGCAAGAGTGGAAACATTTCAATATCTCCTCGGACACAGATATCCCAGAATCAGATTCTTTTTTGAAAACATCATCTTATATCTCACTGTAAAAAAACTACTTGTGAAACTCCCCTGCAGAGAAATATTAAACTCATAGATAAAATGAACAATGTCTGCCAAATAAACAAACTTAGCCTTTCCTTGTCCAACTGGGGCTGTACAAAGTCAGAGTTCTGCTCTCACAGGACCTGCCCTACTTCTTCTCTCTTGCCAATAAGGCGAGAGAGCACCCTTCCCCTGAACAGCCACTTCACTTCTTCATAAAGAAGATGCTAGTAGTGGGCATCCGCACTGTCACCCAGGGTGGTGAATAGCCTGGATTTGATCACAATTTGTGATCATAATTCGTGAATTTCACAAATAATCTTTACTGTGTCATCTGTCACAGAGTTTAGTTCAGCATGGAGTTTTTTTTTTTTTAATCCAGTCTATCGTACAATGAGTGGACACAATGTATGGATGTGCAACTTCAGTTTATTGTGACTACACAAAAACACTGAGCAATGAGCCATGCACACTGCATCATCTGTACATACATCAACACATCAGCTTATTATTCTGAGTGAAATGAGTCAGAAGGAGAGGTGTAGACACAGAATAATTATTTGTGGCATATAAGAATAATATATGGCAATATGGTAATAATATCTAGAGAAATAAGGGATGAGGGACAGGAGGACTAGTCCATGATAGGAAGCTTGCCGTGAAAAGTGGTGAGTTCAGTTAGAATAGAAAAAGGTATATTATGACATTGATAGTTGAAACATATCACTCTGGACAAGAACTAGATGCTGAAAATGGATAAGTGACATGCATGGTACCCTTTAACAATATTGCAAACCATGGTGTCATAAAGGAAATTTTGCAAACCTCAGTGTCATAAAGGAAAAGAGAGATAGATAGATAGAAAAAGATAGATACAGAGAATAAAGCAAAATACCTGCCCCTGACATAGGCAGAGGAGGGTGAAGGGGAAGGAAACAAGGTACATTGGTGGTGGAGAAAGTGCACTGGTAAAAGAAGGGTGGTGTACATTCTATGATTGAAGCTCAATAAAAATATTTTTAAAATGGTTCAGGCACTCTAGGGGCCCGGGAGATAGCAAGGAGGTAAGGCGTTTGCCTTTCATTCAAAAGGTCATCGGTTCGAATCCCGGTGCACCATATGGTCCCCAGTGCCTGCCAGGAGCAATTTCTGAGCATGGAGCCAGGAGTAACCCCTGAACACTGCTGGATCTGACCCCCCCCCAAAAAAAAACAAAAACAAAAAAACAAAAAAAATGTTTCAGGCACTCTATCATAATTCTTATATGATGTATCATATGCCTTTAATGAAGTGCCTTTTTTGTTTTTGTGTGTATTTTAGTTTGGTTTCTTGCAGCACACTCTAAAGATTTTTTTCTTTCAGTGAAATCACTACTTTTCTCTAGAATTTTGTCCTTGCTTTTAAAGATTGTTAAAACGTTTTTCTCTTTTACCTGTTTCATCTCCATTTTGTAGGGTTTCAAATTTTCAGCACATTTTTGTTATAAAGAGGAAACAATTTGAAATGTTTTGCTTACTTATTATCAGATTTCAAATCATTTTTCCTCGAGAAGGGTGTTCATTATTAGAATTAAAAAACAATCAGTGGATTCACAAACTGTATTTCATGGTTGATGTTACTTCACTTCTAAATCAGCTTAATCATAAACTACAGGGGAAAGGAAACACAATATTTTCGATGTTAGAAGTTATTTCCTTTGAAAACAAATGATCTGTTTTTACTCAAGATTTTGCCAGAGAAACTGATTCTCCTTCCAAGCCTGTTAAAACATCACCAAGAAAATAATTCTGATGTTGGCATTACCTATTTTAAAACAGCACTTTTAAATATGAGGGAAGCTTTTCTAAAGAGATTTCAGGATTTCAGAAACAGCAAAGTGACGTTGGCCTTTGTTAAAAAAAAAAAAAAAAAAAAAAAAAAAAAAAAACCTCTGCATGCTATTGTAATGGAATTAAATTTTTCTCCCTTTAATATCGACATTGGCAATTTTGAAATGTAATTTTTGGATTTAAAAGACAAAGAATTGTGGAGCACGAAATTTGAACGTCTTTGTGCTAATTTAGAAAGATTGGAGAAGCACAAATGTGAACTTAATTCATAGCATAAGTGGTTTGCTTTGAAAAACTCAGAGACGGAAGATATGCTGATTTTTAACACCTGGAATAGTATTCCTGACTCATATAATCAACTAAAAACGTTAGCATTTGCTGTTCTTTCCTTGTTCAGGTCTACATATTTATGCAAACAATCATTTTCAAGCATGAATCTTATCAAGAGTAAATTGAGAAATTGTCTCATCAATGAGAACCTAAAATCATGCCTAAAATTAAAAACAACAACGTACAAACCTGACTTACTCAAACTATCCAAGGCAATGCAAGGCCAATGTTCAAATTAGTGTCTGTGACTTTGTCAGTCATTGTCAAGATGTAATTTTCTCTACATTATAAGGCAAATTTTATGGAATTTAACGTTATTGATAAATAATATTGCTCTAAAGTTTTGTTTTATTAGTTGTGTTATTTGTGTCCTCCCGACCTATGTGAATACTTGCATGCAGAATATTCTCAATAAAATCTTATTGAAAAAAAAACTTATTGAAAATAAAAACAGTGTACCAGCCTATGTATTTTTGGTTTTAAAAATTGTGGCTCTCAGGGTCAGAGAGATAGTATGGAGTTAAGGCATTTGCCTCTCATGCAGAAGGTTGGTGGTTCGAATCCCAGCATCCCATATGGTCCCCTGAGCCTGTCAGGAGTGATTTCTGAGCATAGAGCCAGGAGTAACCCTTGAGTGCTGCCATAAAACAAAAAATACCAAACACCAAAAAATATGGTTCTCAAAATAAATTTCAATCGTGGTTTTGGCGAGATTTGGCTCAGTTAACAAAAAAGGTTGCTGACCACTGCCTTAGCCCTCCAAGAGTGATTCTGGACTGTATAGCCAGTAATAAACCCTTAGCACACCATGGTGTGGCCCCAAAACAATGACAACAACAGCAATGAAACAAAGTCTATAGTTATAATTAGAAGACTAATTAATCATGTATATATTTTACTATATTACTAATTATCAAGTGAGTATGTTCTCTATGACATATATATGTCTAGTTTATATGTGTTTAGTTCATATATGACAATACAACTTAGTTGAATTTTTGTGTATTTCATGCATATATTATATATTATAAATATATGTTTTTATAAAATAAATGTTTTAAAATTAAAAATAGAAATCTGAGAAATAAGTTGAGATCTTTTCCATCTTTTATGTACCATATAATTTTTGTAATTTCAAAACTTATAGATATTTCTTGTTTAACCAAATACATTACTGGTATTACATTTCTAACAGAAAAATAATTTATTTTTGAATAAAAATGTACATCTAATAGATTGGGTGTATTGGTTATACAATTGATATATAATAAATAGATAAATAGATAGATAGATGCCGGAACTGTTTGGTTTTAAATTTTTACATAAATAAATGAAATGTTTTCTAAAATTATAGTATGCAAATATCCATATTCTAAAATACTCTGCCATCAATTTTATAGTGATGATTTATTCTAACTTTATTAGTATATTTTATTATGATTATCATATTCATTTATTTTATATATTATACTTATTAGAATATGATTACTACATCCTTAAATTTGTCTTAGTTTCCAAAATATTTCTCAAATTTATTTCTTTCTTACTTATTTCACTGAATCTTATAGTTAACACTTACTATTTTGGAAATCAATTTTTTATCATTAGCCCTACCATCATTTTTCATAGTAGGGAAAAATTCCCAGAAAGACATTAATCACTTTCTGCTTCTGATTTGTTATAAATCTAGACATATAATACACTGACTAGTTCTGTTATGCATCCTTGTTATCTAATATGAGTCAAATTATCACCTACTCTACAATAATTCACTTCCTTTATTCTATTCATTTCATTGTTCATGTTAGAGTTCATTTTTTAAATATTCTCATTCTATTTTAGGAGGAGGAGAGTTCTCCTAAGGAGTGCGGAAGAGGCCCAGTACTCCACGTAGGAACTGTTGCAAACAAATAACTCAATGAGGGCCTAGGAAGTGATGCTACTTGGCTTTGCATTACTAGGCATCACCTGGACTCTCAAAAGAGGTCTGGGGCCTCCAGAGCTAAAATCAGAAGTCCAGAAGTAATCAGACACTATGTGGTGCCTATTATTGGGCCAGGGTTGGTAAGATTCGAAGCACACCAAGCACACACATCAATTAAACCTAATCTTTAATGTGCTTTCTTTAAAAAGATAGAGTTCTTCAACAAATAGTAGATGAATATTTTATAGGGCTTATTTCAAAAATGTTGAGTGTGACTATAAGGTGAAGTAATATTAGATTAAGCAAAATGTTATTTTGGGGGGTAAAGTATTATGTAAGAAAATTGAAATGTAAAAGAGGATATGATGATAATTAAGTGGTGAAGATTATGCAGTGAAATATGATATATCAGTTCTATTATTGCTGAGATTATATATATGACTATAATTTGCTTTAAAACATCATGATCAATGACAAAGCATATATATGATGGTGATATTAAGGTATGGCATGTAGCTTAGATATATTTTAGTCTAGACCAGTTTATTCAACTGGAGTATATTTATTATACATCCTATTCGATGGTTATTTTTTGAGGGGATGTGATAAGACAGAAACAAAAAACAATGTAGACACTCTTTTATTTATTAATTCCAAGTTATAAAATTATGACTTTTAGCTACTACAATATCTGTTGCTTAGTTAACTCCATGATTGTATATGTGTGTGCATACATATATACACACATCTGTAGAGAATTTTTAGCTGCTATGAAATTTCTACTAACTGGTATCAGTCAATAAACTATAGATTGGACAACAAGAGTCTGTACCATCTATGTTTCTATAATTATTTTCTATTTTCACAATGGTAGTAATCTAACATTTTCTCAGAATATACCTAAAAAGAAAAGTCAACAACTAGTTCCACCAGCTCCCAACTGCTGTAGCTCATAGAACTTGAAGGTCAGGTTTTCTAACCAGAATTCTGTAATTTTCTATGCTTATACCTGCTTTTTTGTATCTAACCCTTTTTGTCCTAAAAAGGAACTCATATTACCTTAGCGGATGTCATGCCCTTATAAGAAACTCGTATCACCTTAGCGAATATTATAACCTTATAAGGAAGTTATCCCTACCCCTACCCCCTCCCCTTCTTATGGTATATAAGGATGAACAAAAAACACCACGTGGTCCTTTGCCTCTGTTGGGTTCTAAAGGAGCATTGGACCCTGACCAGTCAGAATAAAGAACCCACTTGAGCTTTTGCCTGAGTGATTGTCTCTTCATTCCTCCACGTTGGAGCAGCATCTGGACTACTAAACCTTTCATTTTTGATGAGCCAGCCAGGAGTCCTTGATCTGTCCAGAGCGGAGTGGTGAACCGACGACTCGGTGGGTTCTAAACAGTGTGTCTTGTGTTGTTGATCATGATTTGATGTGTGTTGGAAATAGGAATAGGGAAATGATAGCGTGTATGTGACTAATGGCTTGAAAGTCCCCACTCAACATGGTTTCCGAGTGGTAGTGAACTGATGGGTTCAAAAATTATAGATCACAACCCTGGCGGCGCCCCAGGAGTTCAATTTTGCCACAGTGGGAAGACGTTCCCGGACTGTCATGGTGACCCTATTTTTATTAATTGGAGATCTTCATTTTGAAATTTTTGTTTTTCCTTTTGTGTAAGTGTGTAGTTTTGTGTTGGCTTTATTTCCTTGAACTCTTCTTTCTTCACTTCCTTTGTCCCCTCCCATCTTTCCTTCATCTATTCCTTTGACTTTCTATTTCTCCCATTATGGGTCAGCAGCAAACCACCCCTTTGTTTCTTACTCTGGACCACTGCTCAGAAGTAAGGACTCATGCACGAAATTGTTCCCTGGTCATTAAAAAGAGCAAGTGGCAGATTTGTTGTGCTGCTGAGTGGCCTACCTTATAGGTTGGATGGCCGCAGGGAGGGTCTTTCCATGTTTCCCTAGTTCACAGAGTGAAGGACATCATGTATCGACCAGGGCCTCAGGGACATCCTGATCAAGAACCCTATATTCTCATGTGGAAGACCTTTGTACCAGCCCTCCTGACTGGGTGGGGCCATTCCTTCCCTCTCCTAAACCTTCTTCCTTACAGCCGCCCTTGAGTCTACAATCCTACCCATGAAGGTGTAGGGGGTGTCAGAATTAAAGCCTAAGGAAGAGAGCTGTGCCCTGCATTTACCCTGACACCACGGGCCTGCTTTCTTTGACCCCCTCCTTACCGCCCATCTGCTCACGCCCAATCCACTCCAGTAGACTAGGCAGTGGCAGAACCTGTTCCCCATTCTCCTCCTCCTCCTCCTCGCCTTCCCCCAAGCCGCAGGGAAATGGGGAAGGAGTAACTCCCCTGCCTCCATCACCCCCTGAATCCATGGGATGAGAGCCGAACAGGGCCAGCCACAGGGACCTGCAGCAAACAAAGAGATCTGGCATTTGGAGCTTTGTCAATCATGCCGCTGTAGCCAGTAGGACCTATGGTGAATGATGGGGAGGGATGCCTACCCTCCAATATTGGCCCTTCTCTTCTGACCTATATAATTGGAAGCTTAACCATCCCTCTTTTCCTGAAGACCCCAATAAGTTAATTAATCTTTTAGATTCTTTTATGAACACCCATCAACCTACTTGGGACGACTACCAGCAGTTGCTTCATACCCTGTTCACTACTGAAGAACAGGACCGCATATTGGCAGCAGACTGGGGAAATGTGATAGGATTAGATGGATGGTGACACCTAGACCTGATGTTATTGATGACACTTTCCCCTTGCAGAGACCAGATTGGGACCCCAACACGTATGAAGGTATGGGGGGCCTGTCTATCTATCACCAGACTCTCATGAGAGGTCTCCAGGAAGTGGCTAGGAAGCCCACCAATCTGGCCAAGGTAAAAGAGGTGATACAGGGACCCAATGAGCCTCCTGCGACTTTCCTAGAAAGGATGATGGAAGCCTATAGGAGGTATACCCCTTTCGATCCAACCTCTGAAACTCATCAGGCTTCAGTCATTTTGGCTTTTGTAGGGCAGTCAGCAGCAGATATTAGAAAGAAACTTCAAAGGCTGGAGGATATCCAGGGAAAGACATTACAGGACCTAGTAAAGGAGGCTGAGAAAGTATTCAGTAAAGAAAAACAAAGGAGGAAAGAGAGGAGCAACAAGAAAAGGAGAGGAGAGAGTGGCAGGAGAAAAGAGACAAAGAAAGGAAGCAGAGGAAAAAGAGAGGGAAGAGAGAGGAGGGAAGAACAAAAGAACAGAAGAAGGAATAAGGAACTGGCAAGGGTCTTGGCAGTAGCGGTAGACAGATCTAGTGCAGGTCAGAAGGGTAGGGACGTGGGCCCACGAAGATGCCGACCCCTGGACAAGGATCAATGCCCTCGCTGCCGCCAGAGGGGACACTGGGCTCGGGAATGCACCCAACACCCACAATCCCCCCGACCTTCTCCCCCCGACCTTCAAGGACCCTGGCCCATGAATCTGAATGGAGTAGGGGCTCCAATGCCCTCCAGGAGCTCAGAGCTAAATTTAAGGTGGAGGGGACTCCCATAGACTTTGAACTTGACACTTGGTTCTAAAGAAGCCCCTGGGACCGCTCTCTAGTAAACAATCCTTAATACAAGGAGCTAATGGAAGTAGCTACCATTCTTGGACTACTTCCTGGACTATGGACTTGGGGAAAGGAGAAATCAAGCATTCTTTCCTGGTCATATCGAACTACAGTATTTGTACAATATTTTAATTGCAGAAAAACTGAAGAGGATTGCAAGCAGGCCACCCATAACCTGCTAAAGGAACTTGCTCGGCTTGGGTATAGAGCATCAGCCAAGAAGGCACAGCTGTGCCAGAGAGAGGTGATGTTTCTGGGATACACGCTACGAGATGGTTGACGGAGGCCCAAAAGAAGGTTGTGGCACAAATCCCAGTGCCTACCACTCGCCAGCAGTTATGTGAGTTTCTGGGGATGGCAGGTTTCTGTCGCCTCTGGATCCCTGGTTTAGCCAGTCTGGCACCCCACTATGCCCCCTCATGAAAGGGGATGCCAAGTTTTAGTGGACCCATGAATGCCAGAAGGCATTTGACTCTATCAAAACAGCTCTGCTCACATCCTGGCCCTGCCCCCCCATGATGCTAGGAAGCCCTTTACCTTATATCTAGAAGAGAAAGGGGGGATGGCACGGGGAGTGCTGACTCAGACATGGGTCCATGGAAAAGACCGGTTGCCTACCTACCAAAGAAACTAGATTCAGTGGCCAGCGGGTGGCCTAGATGTTTGAGGGCAATAGCCACAGCTGCACTGCTGGTAAAGTATGCAGACAAAATTTCCTGGGGACAGAAGTTAACTATAATAGCCCCCATGCTCTGGAAAGTATAATTCGGCAGCCCCCTGACCATTTTCTCTCAAATGCCCGTATCACCCACTATCAGAGAATCCTTCTAGAAAAAGGCAGAATAACCATCGGCCTACCTGGTTTTTTGGGTCACACCCAGTTACTCCTGGCTATTCGCTCAGAAGTCGCTCCTGGCAGGCACGGGGGACCATATGGGGAACTGGGGGATCGAACCGCAGTCCGTCCTAGGTTAGCGCAGGCAAGGCAAGCATCTTACCTCCAGCGCCACCGCCCGGACCTGAGATCCTGCATCTTTCATAGGCTCTACTTCTACCCAAAGAACTGGGCATAGTTCACTGTCTTGGCAAAGGGACCATCACGTCTGGGAACCTAAGAGCTGATGAAGCAGTGAAGGCAGCAGCATCCCGCATGAAGGAGACCCCTGTGCTTGCTGTTACTGAACCCAACAACCTCCCTCCAGTGTCAATTGTAGACTTCCTTCTTTCTGACAAAGTAAGTACAAGAAGTCAATCAGTATCTGCAAACTCTTCACCAATTTACCCACCTAGGGGCCAGAAAAATGATGGAGCTAATTAAAGAATGGCCCCAGGCACCCAAACCAGAGAGGCTAAAGGAAATGGCTGAAAAAATTGTAAAATCATGCAGACCCTGTCAACTGGTAAATACCTATCTTACCAAGATACTAGATGACATCTTCCCCCGGTTTGGAATTCCTCAGGTAATTGGGTCAGACCCACTTTTGTGGCCCAGGTAAATCAGGGATTAGCCAAGACCTTGGGGATCAAGTGGAAATTGCATTGTACATATCACCCCCAAAGTTCAGGGCAGGTAGAAAGGATGAATAGAACAATTAAGGAGACTCTAACCAAGTTATCTCTAGAGACTGGCATTGGGGACTGGACCACCCTCCTACCTTCTGCCTTCTTCAGAGCAAGAAATGCTCCCTTGCCTTCTTCATGTGAATTAACTCCATTTGAAGTGTTGTATGCCCCCCCCCCCCCGTGTGAATGCTTTCTAAGTCTTATGATGTTTTCTCTCCCCCTTCCACTCCCCTAACAGCTCGGCTGGCTGCCATCACTGCCCTACAAAACCAAGACTGGAAGGAACCCGGAGAACTGAGAGTGCCTCACCCCTATAAGCCAGGAGGCCAGGTCCTGGTGAAATGGCACCACTCACAGACACTAGAGTCTAGGTGGAAAGGGCTTTATGTCGTCCTTCTGATCACCCCGACTACTGTTAAGGTGGACGGCATAGCTTCCTGGGTTCACGCCTTCCATCTCAAACCTGCCCCTGCTAATGTCAACCATGATGAGTGGAAAGTGGAGTGCACTGAGAATCCTCTCAAGATTCGGGTCCAGCCCTGCTGGGCTCACTGACTCTGACAATGCTCTTCCTGGCACTTACTGAGGGAGGACTTGATCAGGCTGTATACTCAGATGAGCTGGTAAAAAGACTATATGGAAACCCCTGTGACTGCAGGGGCGGCTATCAATTCAACAGCAGGCTTCTGTACACTTGATCAGTAGACTGTGGAACTAGAAATGCTCACCTCCAGTCCCCTACTTCTTCTCATGTGGGGGGAAGCCAGAATGGGTGTGTAAAGCAAAACCTCAGCCTTTGCCTCCCTCTTCGGGGTCGGGGGGAATGCCCTGCTGGATGTGTGGAGCTTGATCAAGTTCACTCCCAGTGCTATAGGGAGTATCGAGAGTGTACCAAAAATAACAAGACATATCTGGTGTCCAAGCTCACTGAGACTTACAAGGGAAGCATGGGAGGGGAATGGACAGTTAATAGCCACAAGCCCCCTTATGGAGCCATGAGTTGCATGGCCCAAGTGGGAGACTTAGTCTGCTGACCCCTAAAGGCACCCATTCACATCTTGGCCAACAGACCATGAAATAAAGAAGGAGGCCATAGACTGGGCTACAAAGGAGACCCTAATGTCTAAGTGGCCCAGCATCCCTCCCTCCGACTCCGGATGCTTGCTGAAAAGTTAGATCCGAATACTCAGAATATCCTAGAAGAAACTCACAAATTTCTTAATTTCTCTAACCCTTCTTTAGCTGCTGATTGTTGGCTTTGGATGAAGATCAGGAAAAATTGGCCACTGGCTATTCCTCTCTGACTAGGTGATCTAACCTTTGCCTCTTTTAGTTGTACTTATGTCAAACCCTTTAAGGTAGTCCTTTTAGCTTTGAATCTTCTGTTTGCAATTTGCATAATGGCACCGAATCTGTAGACCTGGGTCAGGTACGAGTCGCTCAGTACTTGAAATCCTACCTGCCCTCCCAAGCCCGGGACGGGTATGGATATGTGGGGGAAATTTGGCTTACTCTCTTTTACCCCAAAACTGGACTGGAATGTGTGCCCCAGCATTAGTACTTCCCAAAATTGGCATCATCCCCAGGACAGAGCCTATCCCTCTGCCTAGCATAGATCTCTTAGGCGGCACTTGTCAGTGTGTTTCTGCCCCTACTGGTAGGACTCAGGGTAGCAGGTGGATTGGCGACTGGGGGGGGCAGGGCTAGCAATATCAATAGACAGGTATGACAGACTCTTGCAACAGTAAATTTCAAATGTGGAGATGGTATATAAATCTATTAGTGATCTGCAGGACCAGCTCAACTCCATGGCTGAAGTTTCTACAAAACAGGCAAGGATTAGATTTGATCTTGGCAAAGAAAGGAGGGCTTTGCATGGCCTTGCAAGAAAAATGTTGTTTTTATACTAACAAATTGGGAATAGTGCAGGACAGAATCAGACACCATCAAGAGGAGCTGGCCAAAAGAAGAAAGGAGCTATTAGACAGTCCCTTATGGTCTTTATGGGGTGGAATTCTCCCCTATCTAATACCCCTTCTGGGGCCCCATTTGGGCCTCTTACTTCTGGTAACCATCGGGCCATGCATAATCAATCGCCTCACTACATTCATTTGGGCTCAGGTTGGGGAAGTCAAGCTCATGGTATGATACCAACAGTACCAAGAATTAGCTCACACAGGCAATTCTGACCAGGAATATCAGGAGATGGAGGCCCCCCTATCACACTGACTTCTAGGGTTAGAAGCCTTACTACAAGAAGTGGGGATTGAAAAGGAAAGTCAAAAACTAGTTACACCAGCTCTCCCACTACTGTAGCTCATAGAACTTGAATGTCAGGTTTTGTAACCAGAATTCTGTAATTTTCTATGCTTATACCTGCTTTTAGTATCTAACCCTTTTTGTCCTAAAGAGGAACTTGTATTACCTTAGCAGATGTCGTGCCCTTATAAGTAACTTGTATCACCTTAGCGTATGTTATAACCTTGTAAGGAAGTCATTCCTATCCCCTTTAACCCCCTTCCCTTCTAATAGTATATAAGGATGAACAAAAAAAGCCATGTGCTTCTTTGTCTCAGTTCGGTTCTGAACGAGCATTGGACCCTGGCCGGCCAGAATAAATAACTTTTTATACCAGTCCACTTGAAAAAAAGCCACTTGAGCTTTTGCCTGAGTGACTGTCTCTTCATTACTCTGAGTCAGAGCAGCATCTGGACTACAGAGCTTTACATACCTTGATTTCAGGAATTTGAGAATGAAGATATTCCCAAAATGAGCTTTCTTAATTTCCATTTATACACATTAATGTTAAATTACTTTCTCCATTTTTATTCTTATTGGTTCTGAAAATAGTCATTCTCTTTTTCACTACTACTTTTCTATGTGTGTGCATATATTTTGGGGTGGATGCCCTGTGGTGCACAAGGGTTACTCCTTATTTTGCACTCAGGAATAACTTCTGACAATACTAAGTCAGCCATATATCAGGCAATTTCCCTAACCTCTATACTATCGCTTCCACCCCACTGTTCCCACTTTTTTCTTAGCTTTTAAATCTGCATCTCTTACATGGTATTTTTTCAGTATGTTCAATAATATCATCCTATAATTTGCTTTATAGCATTTTATATTTAATATTTTGTTGTGTGATGGCATAATTAAACTTTTTTATATTTTACCATTTGATTAAAAACAATTTTAGATGTTCTCCTAGGCTATCAACTAGGGCATTATTTGGTCTATATTTGCTATTTATTCAAATTAGCCAAATATACAACTCTAAAATCTGACCTGATTCTCTCCTCTACCTTATATCTTAATCTATTTCTTTGCTTGTATTCCAGTAAAATCTTTCCTGAATGAAGAAAATAGTTATTAAACTAAGTACTTAAAAGTCAGAAAACTGGAAATAAAAACGTATTCTTTTCATTGTGTACAATTAAGTTATGTACAGTTAAGCAAATTTAAATTAAAATTAAATTGTATACAATTATTTTCTTGTTGGACTGAAAGCACTTCAGGTCTTTGAAAGGGACTTAAAATAGCAAAATATTTTAGAGATTATTATTTTCTATTACAAAATCTTATTTTATTTTATAATTTTATATTTATTTTTATATCATGTTCTATAATCATGTTTAAAGATATAGTCATATGAAAAGCCTTTAACAAATCTTTGCCAAAATTCTTCGAACAAGGATGAAAAGACTGGAGGATGCTTAGTATTTGACAGTAAGGGCTAACTCAGATCATTAAAAAGCTTCCCATCAACAGAATATTAACTTGATTATCTCAGAGTTCTATTATCTCAGGGCCAAAACGATGGGAAGTGGTAGGGTGTTTGCCTTGCACGCAGTTGACCGAGGACAGACAGCCCCAAGCCAGGAGCAATTTCTGAGTGAAGAGCCAGGAGTAACCCCTAAGAGGGTAGGTGTGACTCAAATACAAAACAAAACAAAAAATTCCATTATTTTCTTGAATCTCACTGCAAAAGTCACCTCATTATCCCACTGACCCCAAAGCAAAATGAACTAAAGTAGCATTTTATTTATTCATTTATTTTGTTGTGTGGGGAGCAGTCAGCAATGTTCAGAACTTACTCCTGGCTCTGTGTTCAGGGATCACTTCTGAAAATTCCCAGGGATTACACTGAATTGTCAGGAATTGAACCAGTGTGAGTCTCATGCAAAACAAGTGCCCAACTCACTTAACTATCTCTCTGGTTCTGAAACAAGACTTTTAATATATTTTCAACTTAAAGTCAAAGTAATAGGACTTCATTTTTCTTTTTCATAAGTAATAAAATGAAACAAATTTTAAATAAATAAAGTATATCTTTGCAGTTCAATTTTCCCCATAGAGCTATAGAATGCCCACTGAAATTGTGTATGACTACATAAAAGTCTGCTGGTGGGTAAATACATATCTTTATCACTCGATTCCCTTTGTTTTGTTTTACAAATTGTTTAAGGCCCAGTGGGCTCTGTATTTGAGAAATGGAGAAGGATTTTAAGTCATTTCCAAATCTTCATTTTTAGGGTTGCAGAAGTTTACCTGGAGACTCTTCAGCAAAATATCATTCATATTTGTCTGATGGGGTACGCTATCCCTGGACTCTGGCTGTCCCATTTCTAAGGCTGCTTGTGGCAGTTAAGTTTCAAAAACAAAACTGAGGATGGAAAGAGATCCAAAAGTTTCAAAGGCAAAAGCTGTCTTCTGAAGTTTTCTAACATTTCTGTAGGAAGTGATGAGGGAGTAAGGCTGAGAATACCTGCAAATTATACAAAGGCAACTTGAAAAGCATCAGCATGTCAGTTTTCAAAAGTCCTCCTGAGGCTCAGAGACTATGAAATTCTCATGTATGTTGATTTATGCAGTGATTTGCTTTGACCCTCGGGAAAGCTGCTTTATGGTTTGGACATCTATGCCTGCCAACCTCTCCACCTATCTGAGAGTCGGCAAACAAATGTGCAAAGGAAAACGAACAAAGAGAAAAGAAAAGCAATCATAAAAATAATAACTACCCAATTCAATTCAAAAGTCGGGATATGTTTATCTTTGTCTTTTGTGAATATTCTGAGCACAGTGGTTTATTCTATTATAAACTTTGTTCAAAAGTTTTGTTGTTGTTCCGTGTGTAAATACTTAGATCTTATATAGACATATATATTTATATACGTCTATTTAAGATAAATAGATAAAGAGATAATTTGGGGGAAAATAGTTGTTTTCATTGAGATTGGAATAGAATTAGGTCTAAATATTTTTTCCTATTTGTATATAGTAAAATTCTATCTATGTATCAAGCCCTGTCTTATTTAATTTAACTTTATTTTCAGACAATTTTCTGACCACTGATTAATAATTCACTAATTAATAATTCAATCATCTACCAAGTGTTTTTACTAGACCAGGGAGACAGTACAGAGCAAAGGTTTTGCCTATGTAATGTCCTAGTTTGATTCCTGACAAGTTATGGCACTCTGAGTGTTGCAGATTGTAGCTTGAAAGTTAATGAGTAGGGGCCCGGGAGACAGCATGGAGGTAAGGCGTTTGCCTTTCATGCAAAAGGTCATCGGTTCGAATCCTGGTGCCCCATATGGTCCCCCGTGCCTGCCAGGAGCAATTTCTGAGCATGTAGCCAGGAGTAACCCCTGAGCACTGCCGGGTATGACCCAAAAACCAAAAAAAAATAAATAAATAAAAAGAAAGTTAATGAGTAAAACTGGGGTGTTCCCTGAATGAAAGGATCCAAGTAGAACAACTTCCTCAAAATCTACCTTGAACCAAACCATTCGACTGTTTGGCTGAATATTGCCAGATGTACCCCAAATCCACTTAGCACTGTGTTGAATTTATTCTGGTAAGAAGTTAGCATTATGAAAATTTGACAGTCATACATTATGCACAGATCATTTATGTTTGACTGTTTTACCATGTCAATCACATTTCAAGTATCGCTGTCCATCGAACTTAAACTTCTGTAATAGATCTGGGCACAATTTTCTTATCTTTGGTTTTTAGCTGTCTTTGAATTTATTTGTATTGTTTTCATTTTGTGCCACACTTAGCTGGCTGAGGTCATTTTCCTGACTCCACACTCAGGAATCACTCCTGGTGGGGCTTTGGGGTACAAATTTTGGTGCTCAGGATCAAATTGTGTTGGCTACATAGAATCAGGCATCTTTTCTGTCTTACTATCTTTCGCCCATATTGGCAGTTCTTAAACTTCTCTCTTGTCTCTGCTCCAAACAAACTGATAAGAAAGTTAAGCTACTCTCATTTTTTGTATTAGAAGAAGATTCAAATCATGCAAATGCCTGTTAGGATTGAAAGCTTTCACCATTGTTCTGCTCCCTCAGTATAATCAAACCCTATCCTAGCCTTATGTTCATCCTTGCTCACGTCAATTCATACAAGCTATATCCATACAACTACTACATTGCTTTAGGAGCATAATTATATAAATAATAAATCTTTTTGTAATCTTTTAGTGTAATATGATGTCATCAATCTCAAATACAAAATTTATAGTTTGAGATTATCCTTCCTAAGAAACAGAAAGATTATAACATCTTTCCTGGTATTTAATCTAAATTTGCATACAGAGAACATTATTTAGTTAAGGTCTAACTGCATGGTTGTTGTGCCTGTTATTTTCTTTAGCTGGTTAGAACTCAATTTCGGGATTAAGATAGTGAATAAATCAATAATTTATGGCACACCTCAGGATCCTTAACTACTAAATAGATAAGCAAAATACATTTGATCGTTTACTTGAAAATAATTCTGTTTTTAAATTTAGGGAAAATAATAAATGGACTTTTCATTATTATAGTAAACTCCACCCCCATGCCATGGACTATATTCTTAGGTAAAAGAACATATTTTTTATCTCTTTATGTCCTTTGTCCTCTACAGAGCACACTCTCCCCTTGCTCTTATACCTGGTCTCTGAATCTTTCAGTCAGTAAACTGGAAAACCACAAGGCAAAAATTATGTTTGCTTTGCTCAAAATAGTCTCAATATTGAGACATAGTAAAACATGTTTTGTATACCTGGCATCTAAGTTCAGATTACTTGCTTGGACACAATAAATATATCTTGATCAACAATTGAAAAAATATTGTATACTCAATTGAAATGTCTAAAATATGCTTTATGGGGCCCGGGAGATAGCATGGAGGTAGGGCATTTGCCTTTCATGCAAAAGGTCATCGGTTCGAATCCCTGTGCCTGCCAGGAGCAATTTCTGAGCATAGAGCCAGGAGTAACCCCTGAGCACTGCCGGATGTGACCCAAAAACCAAATAAATAAATAAATAAATAAAATATGCTTTATAAGAGTTATAGGTGTTATTCAAAAATAATTTAAGTCTGCCTATACTTTCTGTTATATCTTCAACCGTAATTTTATGATGTAGATAAAGGAAGTGAAATAAACATAAGAAGTTACAGTGAACCACAGAAGTTTTGAAATGCCCAACTTTAGAAGAAAAATATGAATATATTTTTAACCATTTTCATTGAGGTGCTAGGATATATAATAATGTTATATATATTATTCATATATCATTCTAATATCATATTATTTTTCCATTTTCACATATACAGATATAGATATATATGAGTTCTGGTGTGTAAATTATATGTAAGAGAATTTCTGTATATTCTTCAGATGATGTTCATGAGATCCAGGTTCTACTGTGTGAATACTCTCAGCAATTTTATTAGTAGATGTCTGTAGGACTAATTTAGTATGTAAAAAGGAGAGAAGAAAAAATAAATTGGTATATTAGAATTTTATTTTGTACATGTATGAGTGTTTAAATTGTGTATATTTCTTTTTCTGAAAACTATATAATTGAAGGAAAAATGGTGTGACAGGGCAGGAAAAGCTTGAGAGGAAGAACAAGTTCTCAGCTATTGTTTCAAAACATTTGTATGCAATCCTCTTCCTCTTAGTTATCTATGCATAATTCAACAAAGTAATAAAAGTAATCCTAGATCAAATATAACAAAAAATAAAAGGATACACAGAACCAATAAAACACACAGGTAGGTATTTTTCAGTTACTTAATAACATAATAGATTTCATAATGTACAATTAAAGCTTAGATCCATTTTATTCTTGGATGGAAAGCTTATCTGATTGGAAGTTGTTAAAAGATAGTAAGCTGGACGAAGAGGGAACCACCTACTTAGCAGCCTGGTGGGGATTATGGGGATATGGGTTGCAGAAAGGGAAGGGGGAAGGGGAGAGGACAAGTTTGGTGGTGGGTATTCCCGTGATTCAATGTCAATATGTACCTAAAATACTAATGCGAAAGTTATGTAACCCACTCTGATCAAAATAAAAAAATTATATATAAAAAAAAGATCTATGGATTCAGTGTAAGTTAGAGAAATGCACGAAACTGCCAGACAGTGTTTTCTAGTAATCATTAAAATAAGTTTTGTATAAATATCATCCTTATATTTATATCATTGGGGCACAAATAAAAAAAATACACACTCATGCTTGACTATTAGTCTGGTATACAATCAACATGTGGTCCTCTATTCTGAGATTATCTACTACTGGTCATAGCTCATATTGGAAATTCCTTTTTTTTTGCTCAATGCATGTGTTGGACTTGTTCATACTCTAGAGCAGTTGGTTAATGATAATGATAATGATTTTGATTTAGATTCCAATGGGCAGTAAATATAAAATATTTTATCATTAACTTGCTTCCTAAATGTGGGAGATTGTTTGCTAATTGTCTTGGAAAAAGAAGGTGGTCAGCGCATTCTAAAATATACAAGCAAGGAAAATTTAAGAGAGTATGCCAATGATTTTTAACTCTTGAATATAAATAGTGGTTAAAGAAACAAAAATATAGAGAAGATTGAGAAACCTTATTTCTTGACAAAAAATACATGTGAGATGCAACTATGATAAAACCAACACATTTCAAAATATTCAAGGATGTAAAATAAAAATCTCCTGTTAGGTGACTATAATAAATATGATAAAAATAAAACCTTCTAGAGACTGATGAATAAACTATTTATGATTATTATAGTATGACCTCTTCTCATAAAAAAGCTATATATTTTTAAAATTAGATTAATTCAGATGTATATGTTTTTCTCCTCTCCCAATAAAACGGTAATAAAGTTAATGTGAGATCAAATGACATGTCAAATGTGACTGATAAAAACATTCAAACATACAATAAATCAAATAGTTTCCTATGTCTAAATCCTAAATTAATTTTACATTTTTATATATTCTGTTTTTGACTTTACTCTAATGCAATTCTAATATCCCTAGAACATGACTCACAAACAGTGTTTTTAGGACAATCCTCTGCCCTACATGTAGAGGTTTGTAGAGAACAATTCTGTCAAATACAAGCCTTTAAAATTTACCAGATTTGTTTATTAAGAAATACAAGGACTTCAGTCATTATTCATTTAAAAGATGTGAGAATATTATAAAAACTAGTTATGTGGTGAAATGAACTGTTCTCTTACTCAGGATATAGAGACCCAGTGATCGCATCATAACTTTCTCTCATATAATTGTAAGCATTCTTTTCTGTTTTTGAATCTCAAAGTAAGTGCTTAAAAAAAACCATTTCATATTAAAGCCCTCTCTTTCAAACCTTAGTTACAAGCCAATTGGGGGTGTTACATTAATCTAAACTATATAACAAAAAGCAATGATGCAGTAGAAAGATAGTACAGTGGGTAGTGTGTTTGTCTTGCATGTGGTAAACCTGGATTCGATTCCTAGCAACACCTAACACCTAATCACCCTAATCACCAAAAGAAGTGATACCTCAGTGCAGAGCTTTTAGAACTAGCAGATGTTGCCCAGAAGTTTTTTTTTTTAAGGCAGTAATAGTCAGACATGTATATTTCTGACTGAATCCACTCAGTCACCTATCGAGCCCATGGGGAATCTGTCCAAGGGGAGTGCTGTAATTAATGCCAAAACATATATCATTCTAGACTCTAGACTCTGAAAGCCCCTTTGAATCACTTGGCTAATTAAAAGAAAAATCTGCTTCCTTCTCCAAAGATTCTAATTTATTATCTTAGGTGACTTTCTCATCCTATCATCTTTTAAGAGCACCTGAAATGATACAAATGTGCTACTAACATTAAAAATAATTTGAGTTTTCTAGGAATATCCATATATTTTGAAGCCCAATAGAAGTTTAGTAAAAATATTCACTACCTAAAACCAGTGTTTTTGCTCTTTGTGAAATTAACTCCTTGGTTGACCAGGTACCTAAATAATGAAAGGCACATTTCTGCAGCAGCATTTCTTTTTTTTTTTTTTGGGTCACACGCGGCGGTGTTCATGGGTTACTCCTGACTCTATGCTCAAAATCACCCGTGGCAGGCATGGGCACCATATGGGATGCCAGGATTCAAACCATCGAACCACCGACCTTCTGCATGAAAGGCAACTGCCTTACCTCCACGCTATCTCTCTGGCCCCTGAAGCAGCATTTCTAAAGTGTTTTATAACCCTATAAGATAAAACATTTAGTAATCAACTTATTGACAAAAATTAAAGTATGGGAACTAAAACATAGGAAACTATGCTTTCTTTGCTGTAACTCTGGCTCTATCATTTTATATCCTTATGAATGATTCAAAGCTTGATATCATTCCTCAAGTCCTTCTCTGTTTTGACTTCAGGGCCTCCTTTTATGACTACCCAAGATCTATGTTTTAAAAATGATTATTTAAGTCCCTTCATTACAAAATTGTTCAATATTGAGTTTTAGTTCCCTCCCATTAGGGAAGGCATTTTTCTTCTCTCTCTGTGAATCTGACACTGTGGGCTTACCTATTGTTAATAAAGGGATACCATTCATATCATTTCCTACCATCAATTGGTCTTTTTGGCCCAAGATCTGTTTTTAAAGGGGGTTTTCTACCAGTTCCACCAATCCTCTCAAATTTGCAATTCTAAAGCTTTATCAGATATCTCACAGGTTATTTAAGCTGTCACATCAGAGGTTAGAATCTGGGTGAAAAAGTAGAAGGAAAGTTGCACACATTCTGATACCATCACTCAGTTTTATCTACATAAAGCATGTCTTCAAACTAAACCTACTACTAACAAATCTTCTTTGATCTGATTTAAATATTCCTTCCAGCCTACCTACTCCATTTCAATGAATCAAATTTATCAGCATACCTATTACTGAAGATATAGCTCTCTCAAAATATCTACATACCTACTTAGGAGAAAGACATTCTTCATAGCCTGCTGTCAAAATTTCTTTCATATATTGTATTACATATAAAAGTATGAATCCGAAACATATAAAAATCCAAAGTGAAAAAAAAATCACTCATTCCTACTATCAATGCTTTGCTTATTCTTGTGTGTGTGTGGAGGTTGGGTCACACCTAGTTATGCTCATGTTATTCCTGGTCATCCACTCAAGATTCATTCCTAGCAGGACTCTGGGGACCATCCCCAGCAGTGCATATGATAACCTACCAGGCAAATGCCTTACACTCTAAGTAATCATTCTGGGTCCCCTTTGCATTTTTTTTACAGATGCTTTCCTCCTCAAGAAGCACATATTTTCTTATCCCTTGCCTGAGAGAATCGTACTAAACCTTTCAGATGCTGCTCATGGTCTATTAATTTGGTTCATAAAGTCTCTAATCTCATCTGTCCACAATAATGTCTTAATGGTTTTCCTATTATTCCACATGTCTATTTGTTCACCTATATTTCTTTGACTTACAATACTATATTTCTTCCTAGTTCTTTAGAGGACATCTTCATAATATTCCAGATCCAGGGTTTTCTTTGTTCTAGTAGATACAAAAATAAAATTTTTCACTAATTGTCAAAGCAATGTAAAAATGAATTCAAATCAAGTTATAGAAAAACTGAAAGTAAAGTAAAATGCTATTACTTTATGATATTTGTTTTTATGCTTGTTCAAGTTTTGACTTTTTACCCATGAAACGCTTTTTTTATTTTTCTAAATAAAGGAGGCTGACCTCATATAATTACCTCGCTCTTCTTTCTCTGCATCAACATGAGGCCCAATGAGAGGTCTGAGTTCAAACACAGGAAAAGTGCTTTGAAATGTCACTTGTTCACATCAGAGAAAATACTGCCTTCTTTGCCCCCTACCAGTGTAATCAACTGTAATTTCAAATCAATATCTCGCCTCACCACCAATTGCTTTGTACATTCAGTCTTCTTCTTGTTCTTTTTCTGCCTCATTACTTAGCTCCTTCACCTACTGATATTAGTTGCTCCAGACACTAATGCATTTTCCCCAGCAGTGTAAAGTAGATTCAGCTTCTTGACAGTCAGATCTGAGTTTTTCAGCATGTTACAGGAAATATTTATTCTCTGGCTATTTGTTCTAGACTTTCAAGTACATTATCAAACTTCAAAAATGGTAACTCATTTTCACCTTGAGCTTGAGATGCTGCTCCAAACCATAGATTTTTCACTAATCCCCATAGAATCATTTTTGGAGAAAAGAATTTTTAATTCTACTATTTAGGACATACTGGATCTAAGTTAAAAAAGAATTGTCTTTCACCAGATTGATTTTCTGTTCTTGCATTATTTATTATTGTCTAAATATATGTGAAAACATAGGCTCTATTTCCTTGAGAATGTTCATACTCATTCCTGAAGTTATTTTGAGGTCATGAAATAATTTTAATTTTATTTATAGTCTGGTCTTCCATTTCCTAGTAAAAGTGCTTCTTTATTATAACTCATAACAAAACCATAATTCTTATTTGGAGTAAGCTAACATTCTTTATAAATCTTTTCCCTTAAACCTTGTTTCATTGTTTTCTCTTGAATTATATATCAATTATGAGTTTTGACTAAATAGCAACATTTAACATTTGATAAGATACCTTTTATTTATAATTAAAAATTTCTTCTGAATTATGCTTATAAGATTATAGTTCTACTAGAACAATATGTGTTTAAAATTGAATATTTGCACAATTCTTCAATTACTATAACAAATTAGTAACAGTATGTTTCATTTGTTTTATAATTCCTTCATGTCCCTTACAGTTGATAAACACACAGAAGATAGCATATTCTCTTTAAATTCTTTTCAATACAACTAATAGGTAGCTCAGTAATAGAGCAGTAATAGAGCACTTGCCTTATATTTGTGAGATCCTGTATTTAATTCCTAGCACCAAACAAAAACATACAAACACATATACACACGTTACCTGCAATCTTACCAGCCCATTGATTTCTCTTTGACCATATATTTATATCTTCATCCAGATTTCACTACTTTTCAACAGGAAAAATCACAACAGTCTTCTAAAGGAAATCCCTTTATCTTTTTCATATTGTCCTCTTGGAGATAACTTCAAAACCACAAAATTGGTTATATACTTTCACTGTTTAAAACACTTGCTAAACTGTGAAAAAAATCTTAAAACATTATATTTAATATATTATCAGGAATAAAAGGTAAATTTATATTGTGTGATTACGTGTACATTATTTTGCAAAAATTGTAGAGTCAGAAAGTAGAATAAAGGTTACAGTATGAAAGAAATGGGGAATGAAGAGTGAGTTTCTAATGGGTGTAGAGGGATAATGCTGATGGTAATACAACACTTTGAATGCACTTAATGATATTGTAATGAACATTTCACATAGCTAAAGTGGCAATTTTTGTGATCTGTATGCTTTATTATAATATGTGTTAATTTATTAATTTTATCAGGCACTCAGTGGTCATCTCATAATTTTAGGTTACAAATAGGCCATACATGCTAGACAGGCTGAACTCTTTGTGTAAGCATCCATCACTGAATAAAGCAAAGTCTAGAATATTGCAAGTATTTGTACAAAATCTTGCTCCTTCCTTTACAAAAAAAGCTTATTGCAACTCCATTTCTAGAACACCCTAATCAAACCTGTATACTTGCATGAATTGCTATAGACTTGCATAAATCCAAACTTGATCATTACTACTTCAAATATTTTTCTCTGTTTAGCCATTCCATATCAGAACTACTTTGACCCACTCTCTGAAAGCCATGTATTTCTCCTTTGTAAAGTGCTCACAAATGTAAATGAATAGTTATCACTGTGACCCTGATTAACATAATCTTCTATACTGAAAGCTACAAAGAATGGCAGAGGCATCTCTGATTTCATTTCTAGAATACTCTGATATATAGCAGAAACTTTTATATATATATATATAAGTGATTTTATATATATATAAAAGTGATTTTATATATATATAAAAGTGATTTTATATATATATATAAAAGTGATTATATATATATATATATATAAAATCACCAGAATTGGAGATATTATCTTATAGTCTCCCTGATATTTGATTTTCTGGCAATACTAGCTCATTTCTATAACAGCAAACAGAAAAAATATTTGCTATCTATATTTTTTCAAAAGTAAAAGTACAAATTCTTTACCATGAAATGAATTTTAATTTAATTATCAACTACTTCAAATATGAATTAATCCACTGTAAAGAGAAAATTTAAAAATCTATAAAATATAAAAATATGCCTAACAATTATGGATTAAATATAAAGCTAATACCCAATCTAAGTCTTTAATGAATTCATAAAAACTATTGGACAAAATGAAGTTTCCCATATAAAATTAATGGAACATGTGACAATATACTATATAACCAATGCTATATGCATGATATTAGGCATGAAGTTTGCAAATATAATCTGGCTTTTTTGATTCTTATCTTTGCCTTAGAAAAACTTCATTTTCTATGCAACATTTTTCTGTTCTTATATCAGGATAGCTGCACAAATATTAATGTCAAATGATTAGTAATACTGAAATATTTAATGAAAAATGGTGGAAATGCTGCTAAAGGATAGTGTCATTAAATAACAAATAAAATGACATTTGGAAATGAAGAAGGCAAATAAAATATATTGTCAGTATTTTACTTTTTGCAGACTAATAAATACTTTGTAGAGTTACAATTTTTCACCTAGCTATATTTTGAATTTTGTTATCATTTCTTATATTTCCCAAGATGAGGAAACGAGTGGCAAGACCTTTTTCACATTTCTGAAATAAAGTCATCCACAATTAAAATGGTTTACTGGAAACAGATGGACTTCCCGCAGAGATTAACCCAATTATCTTTGGTTTAAGAGCCAGAAAAAGCCATAAGATCATTATCTTACAAGACAAGAATTTTATCGTGATGCCAATCTCATTACATGAGTGAATGGAGGTGTTTAGTGATAGTTTTCCTGCATAAATATTCTTAATAGATTAAGTTTTTTAAACTCTTGGCTGCTCATTATTTTCAAATGAAAGAGCCTGACAGATGAATAGTGTTGTACATAACAGAGGCCAGAGACTGACTACATGTCATTTGCTTCACAAAAACAAGGGAACTGCATTTCGACCACAGAAGAACTAAACTTTTACATACACTTCTAAAAACATTCAAAGGTATGCTTTCTATATCTTCTTGGGTCAAACTTATAGGGTTCATATAGTTAACGAAAAAAATTTGAGACATCTGATATGCTACTAGTTCAACAATATAGGACATCTAAGTTCATTAGGTTTTGTAAAATAAAGGGGGCCGGATGAATATCACAGTAATAGGGCGTTTGCCTTGCAAGCAGCTGACCTATGATGGATTTGGGTTCAAACCTTGGTGTCTCATATGGTCTCCCAAGGCAGGAGTGATTTCTGAGCGCATAGCCAGGAGTAACCCCTAAAAGTCACAGGGTGTGGCCCAAATGCAAAAGTAAAATAAAATTTGCTTACTGAAAGTTAAAAATGTTGCTTTCATTTATGTGTGAAGAAAGGTAGAAGAGTAATAATTGTTAAGAATAAAAGGTTAGGAGTTAGAGTATAAATGACAAGTGACTTTCCTTATATGCATTCAGTATGAGTTTAATCCTGGCACTGTAGGGTAATCCAATCATTGCCAGGACTGATCCCTGAGCAACCCTGGTATGGTCCATTAACAAAAACAGCATTAACAAAAATAGATGGTTATTTTTAATTAATTTTTTTTTGGTTTTTGGGTCACACCCGGCAGTGCTCAGGGGTTACTCCTGGCTCCATGCTCAGAAATTGCTCCTGGCCGGCACGGGGGACCATATGGGGCACCGGGATTCGAATTGATGACCTTTTGCATGAAAGGCAAACGCCTTACCTCCATGCTATCTCCCGGGCCCCTAATTAATTATTTTTAATTAATTATTTTTAATTATTTTATTAATGACACTTTGGTTTTTGAGCTATATCCAGAGACATGCAAGGACTGTTATCAGCTTTTTGTTGTGGGTTTTCCCAGTAATGCGAGGGGTCCTTGCTTGCTGGAAATCAAATCTGGAGACTCTTGTATGCAAAGAATATACTTAGTATATTGATCTAAGATTGTTTTTAGACTCAAAAATTGTCTTTTAAGTTTGCCTTAATATGATGAATGTTCTACATTTATATATCAAACAGGCATACATTCATTTCCAATACAGGACATAAGAGTAGAGAAAGAAACTGTTTCATAACAAAATAAGAAATTAATTTTTTGATAATGTGACTTGATGAGTTTGTTAAGCATGAAAGAGAAGCAATTCTGAAACTAACTGATTCTGAAATTGGGATAAAGATTATACTGATCATATTAGAATAAAGACTTGAATTATTTGACCACAAAATTGTTTCTGATTTTGAGTTGTGATATGTCAACTACCAAAGTTCAAAATCACCATTGCAAAAACTGATGCTATTAATATCTCCTGCATAAGTTTTGTGTGCCATATGTTAATGTCTAAGTGTTTTCCTAATTTTAACTATTACTATAATTTTCTAATAGTATTGAACTAATAAATAATTTATTTTTATAATAATTTTTATTTTGACCAAAGTGGATTGCATATATTTCACAGTAATATTTTAGGTATATATTAACATTGACTCGGGGGAATTCAGATCAACAAAGTTGTCCTCCCTCCACTCCTGTTTCCAGCTTGCGTCCCATATCCCTTACCCTCACCCCCCCGGGCTGCTACTATAAGTGGCTTCCTCTGTGTCAAACATACTAATTAGTGATCATACAACTCTTTGGTCTTGGTATCCTCCATTATTTCCCCCTCAAGTTAAGAGGCGGAACTAGATGATTGAAGTTATATGGTTCTGTTTGAAGAAGAGAAAAGCAATAAAATTGGGTAAAAATCAAATAAGTCAGAAATGGGTGGAGTCCTTCTAGAGGCTCTCAACATCTGCTTGAGAGAAGAAAGGGAAAAGGAAGAGAAACACCAGAACAATACAAAAAGAAATATCAAACAAAAAAATCCAGGGCACTACAGCAATGAGGACAAACACCACATAATAACCACAGTCCTGAAATAAAAACAAAACAGAGTACAAAAAAAATGGAAATAACAATATCAAAACCAAAAAAAAAGGATAAATAAGTAAAAAAGAATGCTTTGTGCTGTTTTTTTTTTCCTGCATAGGCAACAGTAAATATTGGGGACATTAGAAAGAGAATTTCCTTGGCCTAAGAGATACAGTGTTTCTCCACCCTTGAAGTATACTGTCATGGAATTAATTATAAACTCCTTGCATGTTCATTTACTCTCCTCTAGGTGCTTTTGTGGTATATGGAAGACTTCTGCTCTGTCATGGGTGATAAAATCAGACCTCTGTATCTAGAAATCTTGGTATCTCCACATGTCAAGGAATGCTATGTAGCTTATGATGAAGTCTTTTTTTGAGGTTCTAGAAGTTCTGTTACTTCACTGTCATTTTAATCAGTCTTATGTATTTGGTGGTCTTGGTCATTGAGCTGATCCTACGATGAAGTCTGGAATAGTCTTTCATTACGTTTCCAGAAGACCCATTCAGTTGTAATTGTCTCAGTTAGACTTCTGGACTTAGAGATTTTGGTTGTTGTACAGTTCGTAGGCCAAAACCTAGACTAGGTTTTTCTTTTTTTTGTTTTTTGTTTTGTTTTGTTTTGTTTTTACTGGTCCTAGGATACTTCTGCCCAGTCATGGTTGTCACAAAAGTGTCATCTGTAGATAGCGATCTTGGCTTTTGAACAGAGCAAAGGATGACAAGTCTTCTGATTTTGTCTTATGTTAGATGGTGAGGTAAGACAATCTGCTTGTTGTTCCCATTTCCTTGTTGTCAGGATATCATATCAAAACTGGCACATGTTAGTGCTAGAGTAGTATTAAGGATGTTCTGGAGGGGGTTTGTTTCCTGGAGCTGTTGTGGAGAACTGTGTCATTTCTATGTCTGGGATTCAGGGTTCAAGGTTGGACGGTCTGTGTCTAATCACCTGGGGTCTAATTTGGGTCCACATGACATATGTTCAAGGTGGGAGGTTCCCCTGTATTGTAAAAAAGTATGAGTTCTTATCTCTACTATATATAAACTTGTTTTTATAAGTAGGATTTCCCCCTTTTTTAGTATGCCTTTCCAGGAAGAAATGATGCTACATTATATTGCTGGTACATTTGGGGGGGGTGGAAAGAGAAGAAAATAGAAACAAGACAATATATATATATATACTCACGTATATATAAAGAAAAAAAGAATTTTTAAAAGTAATTATCAAAGTAATTAAAGGAACAAATTGATGCGGGAGACTACTTACATCTGGGAAAAAGCAGGTTAAGAGGTAGTATTCTATAGGTCTTAAACTTATGAAGTATAGGCTTTCCCATTGTCTTTTGAGATTTTCTTGTGGGGTGTGGGATCCAGGATGCAGTTTTATCACACACCCAGGTCTTCTTGAGATTGAGAAATGATTTGCAGCAGAGAGATCTTGGGTAGAGTTCTTGCAGTGGGGGTCCTTTTGGGACTGAGTCCAGTATCAAACAACAGTCCACATTAGAGAGAGTTGATAAGGAGGGTCACACAGCATGAATCAGCAGGGGTGTTGGTTGTAGTTTCTTGCCAGGGATGAGTGTGGGTCTCAGTGGGTGTCCCTTCGATATGGTGCTGGGTATGTCTTGTTGGGGTAGGAGGTCGGTCTTGATACCAAATGGATTATGAATTGAGGGTGAAGAGTTTTAATAAGGTGGGAAATCGGGTTGGGATTGGGGGTTGAAGGGATAGTCAGATTTCTGAAGGGGGAGAGTTGATAGTATATAGGAGGGGCTATATACACTATAGGCATGGGTTGTTTACAATTTAGGTTTGGCTCTCATGAAGAGTCCTATCTCTGTGTGCTCATGCCCACATAGAAACATACAATAGTTAGCTTAGTTATTGCTGAAAAAAAGAGGAGGGGAGAGCAAAAAATAAGATGAGAACAGAAATATAGGTAAATAAAGTACAAATAAGGTAAAGAAACTAATAGATCAACTAACACAGATTGATCCGGTGTGTTGAAGTTGGGAGCTTTTCTCCATTTCTAGGGATTTTGTTAATGATGGGGTTGGGATTCCCTGTATGAGGGTTTCAGCATTAGGTGATGATTGGAGAAATTTTGGATACACGTAGGTTTCGCATCTCGAGTATTAAACAATGTGTTAGTGAGGTCTATCTATATAGGTGGTTACTCTATGCAGTATTGTCCACAGCACCTTATATATCAAATTTCCTTTCCTAAAGAGGAAGTAATGGTGTGGTTTTTATTTGACATGGATTGAACTGATGATAATGAGGAGGAAAAGGTAGAAGAAAAGAGAGAAAGAAAGAAATAGTGAGAAGAGAGAAGAAAAGAGCAAGGGAATGTTAGTTTGCTTGAACGTGTTCCATGAGTAGGCCCTATAGTATGAATCTGTGGGTCACAGTTGCCTGCTTCAGTGGTCTGGCTGGTCACATGCTTCAGATCCTAATTCTTTTCTCCCCAATCAATATTGAGTATCAATTGGACAATGATACTGTCTAAGGGCCATGCAGTTGGAAAATAATTTAAACTTCTCTTAAAATGAAATGAAACTTTATATACTTCTAATAAACAATGATAGACCTATTCTGGATTATTTTTCTTATAAAACGAATCAAAATTGAAAAATGAATACATAATCATTAACTATATATTTTAAGCTGGATGATACTTTTAACAAAATGAGGGAAAAGGTCACAAAGGCCAAGGTGTTTAAAAATTAAATTAAAATGCCAACACCTGCAGTCTATATAAAATCAGTTAAAATTTAAACAAATCTTACTTCAGAAACTTTTATCATTTTCAATACTCAACCATGGATGGAGAACAATTAGATAAAGTCATTTTGCATTTGTTCCTGAAGTGTAGGTAGGCACATATAAAAACTTTTCCAAAATCATAGATAAGAACACTTCTTTCTGAGTACTATAAAAATGGGATTGAAATTAAAACGCAAACATTGTTTTTTTGATCTTTATCTTTCTTGGAATTTACTTACTTGACATTTCCTGACCAAGGAATCTCCACTTTGCTGTTTGTTTAAAATATAAGTTGAGGAAAAGTTAATAGGATCATTTGATTTTGATTGTTTTCTGCTACATTATTGGTTCCAAGGAGGTTTATAAATTAACCTGATTTTCTTTAGATGTATCTATGTGGGTGTGGGTATATCTGTATATAAGTGAAATAAAGGGAAAATTTCATCATCTAGCTTTCTATTTTTCTTCATTAAATAAATTTGAATGTGAAAAAAGAGAATCATATGTGTGCAGTCCTGCATACATATATAATTTCAAATCTCATATTTCCACACAATAATACTCTAAAAATGAGAATCATTTAGTCACTACACTATATAGTCAATATATTATATATGATATATTATATTTATATATTAAATTACATATTTAATAAATTATTATATAAATACATAATAGTATATGTAAGAAAATGTTAATATCAATAGTATATAATATAAGTAGATTATCTTGGTAATTAGGCAAGAGGATGGAGAATGGAGAACAAAATATAACTAGATGAAGTATTGTTATATCATAATAGTTTAACATAGTATATCAGAATCTGAGACCTTAAAATAATAAATAACTCAAAGAATGAGAGGTTATTGTGTTATCAAAAAAGAAGATGAAGTAAATCTAAAGGGTGGATCAGAATAAGAAAAATGAGGGATGATTACTAAAGGTATCACTATTCCAAGTGCGAAGGTGGAACCCCAGGTACACTATGGACTGTGAGAGTGACACTGAGAAAGAAAGCCTTAGTATGTTTTTATATGTATATGTATATATATAGTATCGTTTTATAACCATAGAGATTTTCAAATAGAGCTGTGTACTAATATGTTATAATGGGCCATGCCCGCCATCCCTTTGTACCAAAAATAAATGTTATATATATACATACATAGTATGGTTTTATAACCATACTATTTATTTATAACCATATTTATAACCATAAATGTATATATATGTATATATAGTATGGTTTTATAACCATAGGGATTCAAATAAAGCTGTGTACTAATATGTATAATGGGATGTTATAATGGGCCATGCCCGCCATGTCCGTTTGTACCAAAAATAAAAAAGAAGTAGAAAAAAACTGCAATTTTTCCTCTTCACTGCGGTAACAATTCAGAGGAAGAAAAGAAGGCTATCATTCAAGTGATCCTACGGAATAAGGCAGGCAAGGTCATGTTCACTCACAGAGAGATGCAGACGTAGAGAGACCTAGCTATGATCTGTTCCCCATCTGGGTGGTGTTGCTTCTCTTAATAGGGCCCAGATCATTTTTCAAGTAGCAAATCTGTCCAGCAGAAGGTGGTGAGCTATTGTTATCATTTATTCTGATCCATGGAACCCAGTTGATAAAAAGGTTAGAAATGCCACTTCCAGACATGTACTATATCAGATGTGCTTAAAAGTGCAATTTAGATGGAGCTCCAAATAGTTTCACTTCCCCTGTCATCTCTTGGGCAGAAATAATAACCTACAATAACAGCAGTCCTTTCTGCTTCTAGGTTAGTATTAAATGAATGAATTTAATTTACAACCTATTTAGAAACATGCATGTGTACATAAAAATAGAAGATCTATAAAAGTATATTTTATACATGCTGATCAATTTGAACAAATACAAGATTTTATGAGAAAATAACAATGAGGAAGGTAAAAGGAGATGAAATATTGTTTAAATTACTATGTCATACATTTAATTGTCAATTTATCATCATTCATTTCTTTAAAATTACCACATATACCTATCTTGTACTTTAAGAACTACTAAGGTATATGTTTGTTCCCACTTACACAATTAGAACATTTTTATAGACATTATTAAAAAATTTTACTTTATATACCAATTGTTATATTTGTCAAACATGCCCTACATGCAAAAATTTCACAATATATTATTTTTATTTTGACTTCTAGTAATTGAAGTAGGCAACAACTAAGGGTCACCAAACAAATTTTTCTATAAAATTACATACTCATTTTCTAAAAATTATTATTACCCTATGTTGTTTAGTTCAGTTAGTATGATTTTTAGATTATATTATTTGCTAGCTGGCCATCATTGAATAATAATTAATGATTGATATTGGACTAATATAGTAAAAGAAAATTAAAGACTGTACAGGAGAACAAGCAATGCTTTAATGATTTAGAAATACGTACACAGTTTGATGAAAAAGAGAGCCTACAATGTAACCATATTAACAAAATGACTGCCATTTTTACTTGATATTGTTTCTCTTCAAAATGTCAACAGGAAGGAAGCTAACAAAGGAAAGAAACAAAAGTAAAATGTAATATTGTTCACATGTGAGAGCTCAGCTGGCCCCATTTTCGTTACTTAAAGCAATAGATATGGGAATTGATGTTATAAGATCTAATACTCAATCCAGTAATATTCAGTTATCTTAGGCAGATAAGTTTGCCAAAGAAAGTAGGAAATAAATTCTTCAAGAAAGAAATACAAATAACAGTTAAATCCCCCACTTAAACAAACCATACAAAGCAAGACAAAAAAGGAATAAAACAGAAAAGCCAACAAGAAAAACATGTCATGGTTATTGAAAACTTCTATAGACAATAATACAGATAGTAGAAATTACACTAGAAAGTAGATATTATGTACTCATGAATACAAGAAATGTCTACCTCCTTGCCATTCTTCCCTAATCCTGCAGAATGTCCTTTTCAGAAACTTATTTCTGATAAATGCCTCTAAGTAATTTTCTGAACAGCAGCTTTTATGTTTCTGGATGATGCTTTTGCTATTTGTGGTGCTAACTTCTTTTAATTCAATTTGTGTTTTTCTAATTTATGTTACTTTTATGTGTGTTTATATGAATTCTATATTGTTAGGTTGTTTACCATCTTATAGAACGTGAGGTGTAGAAAGACAAACTCGAATGCCAGTTCAGATAACCTATAAAATCTTTATTAGCAGGACCAGAGTGGTGGCGCAGTGGTAAGGCGTTTATCCTACATGTGGTTCAATGATCCCTTGGTGTCCCACATGGTCCCCCAAGCCAGAAGCAATTTCTGAGGGAATAGTCAGGAGTAACCCCTGAGCATCACTCTGAGTGACCGAAAAAACCAAAAGACAAAAAAAAAAAAAAACTTTATTAGCTTTTACAGAATGCTATTGAGAACTTATTCTCTTCTATTTTACATTAACTAATAATTTTAGCAAGTTCTATATGTGGTTTGTTTGTTGAATCATGGTAATTGAAGTGCATTTGTGTTCTATAAAGTTCAAAATAATTTGTAATGATGCAATAGATATTGATTGGGTGTCCAAGGGTAGGAGGAACATGGAAAAAAGAAACAGTACTTACCACTGAAAAATAATAAAATAATTTAATATAACTTTTATTTTTTGAATCAAGCATATTATGTATAAAATAAATGATAACACTATTGAGGGAAATGTGAAAAATAAAAATAGCAACTTTGTAAACAAGGGGAAATGTGACATACAAGAAGAGATAGGAGGTTTGCCTTGCATGCAGCCAAGTGGAGTTTGATCCTTGGCATCTCATAGGGTGCCTAAGCATTGCCAGGAGTAATTTGTGAGTTCAGAGAAAGGAATAAGCCCCTGAGCATCTCCAGGTGTGACACCAAACAATCATAAACTACCTATGACCTGTGTAAATACCAAGATCTCTAGTTACAGAAGCCTGATTTTTATCATCTGTAACCCCACCCTGGATTTAGGTTAATCTACCTGAGACCCACCTATTGATGGGAGGAGTCTTGGGCGGATATGACCTGTAACTTTACCTGCAGACCCTGCCCAGTTCCTGGGAGGGTCTGGGGAAGGTGATATAAGGCCTTGGTCGAGGAGGATTAAGGTCTTTGGCTCTTTGGTCTTTGACCTTTTGCCAGCATG